>BQNB010061219.1:0-36585 GCA_026074375.1 Tanacetum coccineum | reverse complement strand
AATTAAGAGAAGTGGAGAGTTGAAAAACAGAAAGAGAGTTGTTTAAAAACAGATAGAGATAATTGTGAGTAAAAATAATTGAGAGAAATCAAAAACAGACAGAGAGTTTTCTGTGAGCTAAAATGTTAATTTGATGATGGAAAAGCTGATTAGAATGGAATTGGAGTTAATGCTGGTGATTCAAAGTTAATGCTGCTAGGCATAAACTTACTGCAGCTTGGAAAAGTTAATGCTGCTAAGCATAACTTACTACTGCTGGTTGTAAGTTAATGCTGCTAGGCATAACTTACTACTGTTGGTTGTAAGTTAATGCTGCTAGGCTTAACTTACTGCTGAGTTACTACTGCTAGGTTACTTACTACTGCTAGTTGAAAGTTAATGCTGCTAGGCATAAACTTACTGCTGCTAGGGAAAGTTAATGCTGCTAAGCATAAACTTACTACTGCTGGGGAAAGTTAATACTACTAGGCATAAACTTACTACTGTTGTTGAAAGTTAATTCTGCTAGGCATAAAACTTACTACTGCTGTTGAAAGTTAATGTTACTAGGCATAACTTACAACTGCTGGTGAATGTTAATGATGTTGAGGATAGTTTTATAAATACTTCGATTAAGGGTTTCATACACTTATTTAATCGATTTTATTCAATCATATACTCTCTAATCACAAACCTGAACTCAATTTCATCATTCATCATCAAAACCCATCACAATGACGACCCTACCATTTGCTGATACTTACAATTTAGTCTCGTTTTTAGCTAAACCCACTGAAAGTGAGGGGTTTAAACAAATTGTTGACTTTCTGAATGCTAGTTCTATAAGATATGCTTTAACCATTAATCCCACTATATATACTTCATGTATTGAACAATTTTAGGCCACTGTCAAGGTGAAAACGGTCAATGGGAAACATCAGTTAAAAGCCCTAGTGGATGAAAAGAAGATCATCATAACTGAAGCAACTATAAGAAGAGATCTTCAACTGGAAGATACTGATGGTGTTGATTGTCTGCCAAATGCTACAATTTTTGAACAGCTTACACTCATGGGGTATGAAAAACTTTCACAGAAGCTTACTTTCTATAAGGCATTCTTCTCCCCCCAATGGAAATTTCTTATTTATTCTACTTTGCAATGCCTAAGTGCTAAGACTACTGCATGGAATGAATTTAGTAGCACTATGGCCTCTCCATTTATCTGTTTAGCCATAAACTAAAAGTTCAACTTTTTAAAGTATATTTTTGAAAGCATGGTGAAAAACTTGTGTTAGTCCCAAACTGAATAGATCTTTGCAGCATGATAAGGGTGATAGCCAACTTGTATAAATACATATTGACTATAGAGAAAACACTGACTATGAATACTTATTGTATATGCAGAATCTACACAATAGTATTAAGAAAAACAATGAATACTAAACTTTGATTTCTATTAATTTGCCAAAACAATTACAGATTACTAACTATGAGATATAATTGTATGAGAAGTATCTTGAACTGATATATCTAACTATGCCGTGAGGGTTCCTTTTATAGACCAAGGATAAACCCTAACAGGCTTACAAAATGCGTAAAAGATAATACATATCTTTTCCTATAATATCTCATACATATCTCTTAAACGGTACTAACTACAACTCCTCTCTCATCCTTCTTATTTTTGTAAACCCATTTTGTTCCAATTGCCTTTTTCCCATAAGGCAAATCTACAAGAATCCAAACTTTCTGAATCTTGAATTGTAGCAGTTCTTCCTGCATAGCATCAACCCAACTTTCATCTTCAAGTGCTTCAAAGATCTTCTTGGGTTCATTTTGAGACAAGAAACAAGAAAATACACAATGCTGGAAGTCCTTATGATTATTTCTCCTTTGCTTTTGAATATAACATACAAAAGCATGGGCTCCAGAACTTTTGGTCACTTTGCTTCTTGTTTAAACTGCTGAATGTAGATCTCCAAGAATTAGAGTTAAAGGATGAATATAGTTAATCCTTGATGTGGGAATAGGACTGATATTCACAACAGGTTCTAAATTTGTGAAATCAGCCACTGCACTCTCATCATCATAAGATGAATTGGTAAAAATACCATCAGTAGGATTGTCATAAATTTCCTCAAGTGCAGGTATTTCTGAACCATCTTGGTCAGGATTGGTTAGATAAGTGAAGGATAGTCCACCATAAGGACTAGCGGTACTAACTGGTGTGCTAGCAGTATTAACTATGTTAGTACTGCTAGTTTTAGCAGCTCCTGCTTATAGAAGCAAATCCTTAGTTTGTTGAGCAAATTCCTTCTTAAGAGCTTTAGCTGCATCATTAGCATCTTGTTCTTGTCTTTTAAGTCTTTCAAGCTCATCCAAAAAGACTTGATCCTCCTTTTCTACTGGCTTCTCATCTGTCTTTAAATCAGGATGTTTGTTAGGTGCTTCATCTGCATCCTTTGCTGTTGACCTCTTGACTGTTGAAGAATAAGAAGACCATATTGACAGTACAAAGTAGTCTTGAGCAGATTCAGCTTCTTTTTTAGAATCACCTGTATCAATAATATCTTCTGTACCTGCATTTTGATTAGCTTCTTGTGGACCTGCGTGTTTGTTAGCTTGATTCTCTGATCTCACAGGATGATAATTCATTGAATCAGTTAAATAATCAAGATCAAACAGCCAAGTTGGTCCTTTCCCTGCAACATTTGATTTATTTTCTGAAAAGGTTATATGCATGTTTTCTTCAACTCTCTTGGTTTATAAATTGTATACTCTAAAAGCCTTGCTTTGTAGAGAATACCCAACTAAAAACCCTTCATCTGATTTCCCATCAAACTTGCCCAGGTGGTTAATGGTATTTAAGATGGTCACATGGCACCCAAAAGGTCTTATGTAGCTTATGATTGTTATTTTACCAGTTACAAGTTCATAAGGTGTCTTATTATGAGGCTTGGTCACTAATACCCTATTAAGAACATAACAAGTAGTACTAACTGCTTCAACCCAAAAAGTGTTAGTTAAAAATGAATATGCTAGCATAGTCCTAGCTGCCTCAATAAGGGTCCGGTTCTTTCTTTCAGCAACTCTATTTTGTTGTGGAATTCTGGCATTACTGTATTGCCTCTTGATCCCTTTTGACCTACAGAATTCAATAAAATCCCTATTCTTAAATTATGTACCATTATCACATCTAATAGTTTTAACTTTTTGATTTAATTGGTTCTCAATTTGTTTTATAAAGTCCTTAAGGATTCCACTAGTTTCATCCTTAGTTCTTAAGAAGAACACCCAACTAAACCTGCTAAAATCATCAGTGATAACCAGACAATAAGTCGTATGGTTTAAGTTCCTTACAGATGTAGGTCCAAACAAATCCATATGAAGAAGCTGTAAGGGCTGACTAATAGAGCTCACTGATTTGGCCTTACAGGAGGCCTTGTGTTGCTTTCCTTTCTGACAAGCAACACAAGTGTGGTCATTTTGAAAAATCTTTGAAGGTAAACCTCTTACAAGGTTTCCCTTCACAAGTTTGTTTAAGTTTTTAAAGTTAACATGACCCAACCTCCTATGCCATTTGTTAGATTCATCAATTGTGGCCTTTGCAATTAAACAGGCTAAACCTCCAGAAGGAACAATGTTCTCTAGATTGAAACTGTACATATTGTTTTGTCTGGGGATTCTAAGTAAGACTTGATTTGCATCAGGTAACTTAAATTCAGGAGACAAAACAAGACATTCAGAGTCAGTGAAAAGAACTTTGTTCTTCTTGTCACAAATCTGTGACACAGAAAAGAGATTGAAATGCTGTAGTTCTTTCACAAAGCACACATCCTCAAAATCTAACTTTCCTGTTTTTATTTTACCTTTACCAGTTATGTAACCTTTACTTCCTCCAAAAGCAACAGGGCCACCATTAAAGTCTTGATATTCAGCAAGGTAGGCCTTGTTTCCAGTCATGTGCCTGGAACATCCAACATCAACAATCCCTTTGTTCTGTAAAGCTTTATGTGGATAATCCTGCACATTAAGTAAAAGAGATTAGTTACTCTTAGGGACCCAAGCCTATTTGGGCTTGAGTCTGCCTAGTGGATCTTTGAAAGTAACACAATCTCTAGGTCTTGATCCACCATTGTATTTGGAGATATTATGCCAGTAATGTCCTTTTGTTCTCCAATTACAACCTGCTGAAAGCTTAACAGCAGTTTCCCTTTTCCCCCCAACAGCACTAACTGCATTTACCTCAGTAGTATTAACCTTTTGTTTTGAAAAATTTGATCTAAGTGTTATTGTGTTATTAAAAGGCCTTGAAAATGGTAAATGAGTTTTATGAAAAATAGTTTTTGGTCTAACTCTATTCACATTAAGCTTAACAGTATTAACTTTCATAGCAGCATTAGTTGGTACTGCCTGTCTGTTAAAATTATGCTTAGCAGTACTAACATTGTTAGTACCGCTAGCTCTAACAGTACTAACTGGAATTGTGCCAGTTCTAGTTAGTACTGCTATAGGAACAAATTGATTTTTATGATTGACTCTTTGAACATTGTTCCCAATTGGCCTTATCTCCCTTTTACTAGACTTCTTCCTCATCCTATTGTTTAACTCAGCTTGTTTAGCCATCCTCTTTTCATGGAAATCATAATCTTTGATAAGATGACTAAGACTTCCACATACAAAACATGCTTTTGTAGTAAACCCATATCCCAACCCTTTCTTGTCAACTTTAGGATTTTTACTATGTGTGAATTGATTTTTAACAGTTTCCTTAGGAGTTTTTACTTGCTGGTTAGCAAAACTAGGTGTTTCCTGTTCTTCTGTTGGTAGAGACACATGCTTATCTTCACTATCTAATTCATACTCCTCAATGATAGGAGCATCAGACCAAATCTTAGGTTGACATACTACATTAGGTTTATTAACAACTGATTCAGACACCAATTCAGGTGTTTCTGTACTAATGTTAGATTAACAGGTATCAAATTTATTGGTTTGGGTTTCAGATTCACTAGGTTGAGACTGTTTTGGACCATATGTAAATTGTGAGTAATCTATTTCAATGTCAGGTCCAGATGACATGTAATTCCCTGTCATGGCTGGGGGGTACAACATGCATTCCTCCTGCTGTAACAAACCTATCATACAAAGGTTGATTTTCGAAATCACTTTCCTTATTCATAAATACACTTTGTAACACTTCATTTTCATAACTCAAGATGCCATCATATCTGTGATCCCCATACCCAAGCCCAAATTTATCATTAGCACTCATCTGAGAATTTAGCAGTTTGCCAAGATTTTTAGAAGAATTGTTCTATTTTTCTACTTTAGCTTTTAAATCATCTTTTTTCTTTTTGAGCTTCTGCTAAAAGTTTCTTATGGTATGTAAGGACATATGTTTTATCATCTAAATCTATCTTCATAAACTTTATCTTTTGCTCATACCAAAGTTGACCTTGTTGATGAGCAACTAATTATGCTTCAACTTTCTTTAAACCTTGAGTATATGCCTGTATTTCTATGCTTGCATCACTAAGTTGTGCTCTTTGTTCATTATACAGTTTTTTAAGTTTAGCATAAGACTCTTTACATTCTTTTGAACAAGAAGATACCTCTGTGTCTGAGCCTGAACTGTTGCAAGCCATCAAAGCATAATCTTCTTCTTCTTCTGAGTGACTGGTCCAGTCAACACCTTCTCCATCAATAGTCACCAAAGCTTTAGAGTCCTCTTGCTTACTAGATCTTCTCCCATCCTTATTTCTAGAGTTCCAAGCATCTCTCCTCCTACTATCTTGATTTCTCTTGGTTCTGCATTCTCTAGCAAAATGCCCTGTCTTGTGACAATTATAGCACTCGACTTTGGTTTTGTCAAAACCAACTGGTTCTTTGGCATCAAATTGTAGCTTTCTAACTGTCTTTTTGTAGAACTTTTTCATTCTCATAGAGATCATGGCCACCTGCCATTTCAAGTCCATTTCTTCCAAGTCAAACTCATCAAGCTGTTCCAAATCTTCATGATCCAATTGAGGGCAACTGGATTGGTTTGCAAGTAAGGAGTATGATGAAGTATGTTCATACTGTGAGTTTTGACCAGATAGATTAGAAACACCATAAGCGGTACTAACATCATTAGTACTGCTAGTATTCTTAGAGACAAATGCCACATTCTGTGTGCTAGAGGATGATGCAGTAGAACCTTTAACATCATTCTTAAAGACTCTAAGATTATTATACAGATCATCAAAGCTGAGACTGTCCACTCCTGACTTGGTCATCATGATTAAGGAAACTTGAGACCAGGCAGAAGGTAGAGATCTAAGAAATTTCTTATTTGCATCCTCAGTTAAGACGCCTGCACCATGAATCTCTAATTGACTCAAAAGACTTTGAAACCTGTCATAGCCTTTATGTAGTCCTTCTGAGTTTGATACAGAGAAACCTTCAAACTGTTGCTTTAGAATGTACTTATGCATCTTCTTTGATTCATCATTTCTACCAAATCTAGATTTGATGGCTTCCCACATCTCTTTATCATCAGTCATTTTATGAAATTTAGCAAGATGATCTTCTGGTAAAGCCATAAGCAAAGTGGTCCTTGCTTTTCTTTCTCTTTCTCTAGCTAAGATTTCTTCTGCAGTCCTTGGAAGCAGAACCTTGATTTGACCTTGTGTATCTGTGGTGATTGATACAGGACCATTCCTATTTTGTATAACTTCTTAGATAGGATAGTCTGTATGGGCCAAATAATGTTCCATTTTCATGGCCCATATGTCATATTCTCCCATTTTGAGAATAGGAAGTTTGATGGTTGAAACAGTATGAGGAGTTTGTTGTGTTAGTGTTTATGATGGTGGTGGTGGTGGTGGTGGAATTTCATCTTGTGATCCAGACATGATTAGATTTGTAAGATAGGGGTTTATAACTGGTTTTTGTTCTTTTTACTCAGAGTTTCTCACAAGCTCTGATACCACTAGTTAGTCCCAAACTAAACAGATCTTTACCGCCTGCTAAGGGTGATAGCCAACTTGTATAAATACATATTGACTATAGAGAAAACATTGACTATGAATACTTATTTTATATGAGGAATCTACACAATAGTATTAAGAAAAACAATGAATACTAAACTTTGATTTCTATTAATATGCCAATACGATTACAGATTACTAACTATGAGATATAATTGTATGAGATGTATCTTGAACTGATATATCTAACTATGCCGTGAGGGTTCCTTTTATAGACCAAGAATAAACCCTAACATGCTTACAAAACGCGTAAAAGATAATTCATATCTTTTCCTATAATATCTCATACATATCTCTTAAACGGTACTAACTATTTTATACTAACGGTACTAACTATCTGAGTAGTACTTAACACTTTGTACTGTCAGTACTAACTATAACTAACGGTACTAAGTATATACCTATCGGTACTAAGTTAGGAATGTGTATTTCCTAACAACTTGGATAATGTTGTTAAATTCTTGATGTATCTAAGGTTTGTACAAGTCTTTTTGAATAATCAACTAGAAGGGATGGCAACTCACAACAAGATTTATATTGCACCCTCACACATAAAGAAGATTTTTGCTAACATGAGAAGGAAAGGAAAAGACTTTTCTGGAAGGGAAACACCCTTATTTCTAACCATGATGGTTCAAGCTTAAGAAGAAATGGGCGAAGGTTCAGCAATACCAACTGATCCCCATCACATACCCATCATTACCCAACCTTCATCATCTCAACCACAAAGGAAACAAAAATCAAGGAGGCCTAAGGAGAAGGACACTCAGGTACCTCAGTCTAGTGATCCTACAAATATAGTAGATGAGACTGTCCATGAGGAGCCTAGTATGCAACTTAAGGAATTGATGGATTTTTGTACCAAATTGCAACAAAGAGTGCTTGACCTGGAGAACACAAAGACTGCTCAAGCTCAAGAGATTACAAGTTTAAATAAGAGAGTCAAGAAGTTAGAAAAGAAAGGAGGGTTAAGAACTCATAAGTTTAAAAGATTATACAGGGTTGGTAGATCTGCAAGAGTAGTTTTATCTGAAGAAGCTAGTTTGGGTGATCAAGAGGATGCATCCAAACAGAGGAGGAAAATTGATGACATTGATAAAGATGCAAAGATTACATTAGTTGATGAAACTCAGGGGAGGTATGGAGATGAAGATATGTTTAGGGTAAATGACTTAGATAGTGGTGAGGTGGTTGTTGAAAGTGAAGTTACTGATAAAGCTGGTGAGAAGAGAAATATTGTTGAGGAAGCAGTTGTTGTGACTGGTGCTGTTACAATTCCAGTTAGTGTTGCTACAATAACTAATGTTGAAATTACTTTGGCTCAAACACTAGCAGAGTTGAAGAGTGCAAGACCCCAGATAAAAGGGGTTGTTATGCAAGAGCCAAGTGAATCAACTCTAACAATATCTTTACAACTACCATCATAGGTTAAGGGTTAAGGTTTAAATGATAAGAGTAAAGCAAAGATGATAGAACCAGAGAAGCCTTTGAAGAAGAAAGATTATATTAAGTTTGATGAAGAAGAAGCTTTAAGGCTACAAGAAAAGTTTGATGAAAAAGATAGGCTTACAAGGGAGAAAGCTCAACAAGTAGAAGAAGCCAACATTGCTTAGGATGACATTCAAACAAAGATAGATGCTGACTATCAACTGGCTGAAAGATTGCAGGCACAAGAACAACAGGAGTTGACAATTGAAGAGAAGTCTACTTTGTTTGTACAACTCTTAGAGAAAAGGAAAAAGCACTTTGTTGCTAAAAGAACAGAAAAAAAGAGAAATAGACCACCTACAAGAGCTCAACAAAGGAATATTATGTGTACTTACCTAAAGACTATGGCAGGATAAAAGGCCAAAGACTTAAAGAACAAGTCCTTTGCCAATATTCAAGAATTATTTGACAAAGATTTCAAGAGGGTAAACACCTTTGTTGACTTCAGAACAGAGTTGGTGGAAGGCATTGAAATGGAAGAAAGTTCCAAGAAATCAGAAGTAATGGAAGAAAGCAGTTCAAAGAGAGCAGGAGATGAGCATCAACAAGAGTCTACCAAGAAGCAAAAGATGGATGATGATCAAGAAAGAGCTGAACTTCAAAGTTTAATGAATGCCATTCCTGATGAAGAGGAAGTGGCAGTTAATGCTATACCTTTAGCTACTAAACCTCTAAGCATTGTTGACTGGAAGATTGTTAAAGAAGGAAAGATCAGCTACTATTAAATTATAAGAGCTGGTGGAAGTTTAAGGAGGTACTCAGCCTTTATTCATATGCTTAGAAGCTTTGACAGGGAAGATTTTAGAAACTCTGTGGAAATTGGTTAAAGCTAAGCATGGGTATACAAGGCCAGAGGAGGGCTATGAGAGAGTGCAATGAGGTGACTCTAAAGATAATGTTGAATATATTATAGGAAGATGCAGTTGGTGAATCTATAAGGAAAGCAAAAGTGTTGGTTCGGAAAAGACTATATTGATTCCTGTGGAGTACACTTTTGACGGTTTCAAATCTGCATCTTGTCTTTTATGTTGGGAGAGAAGAGTTATCCCCTTACTACCTGCTACCAATCATATTTTGATGAATAAGAAGCTGCAAGCTAATCATTTGAATGAAATGTGTTATCAGCTTCTTAAGCTCATCACAAAGCAACTCAAGAATCAATGAAGTTTTTGGAAACATCCTCCTAGTGATTATGAAGCTTTTAATGAAGAAACTTGATGATTTTGAAGATAAATATCAAGTTTAGGGGAGGATTATTAGGATTAAAAGACTTCTTGATGATCTTAGATTTACTGCTATTAAGGTATTAGTTACTGCTACTAAGCATAAATTAGTGCTGTTAGTAATCTTAATGAAAAATATGCTAAGTAGTTAGTACTGCTAGTTTCTACTTCTCGTGTAAGTTACTACAGCTAGTGTATATTACTACTGCTAGTTACTACTGGTAGTGTAACTTAGTACTGCTAGTATATGTTAGTACTGCTAGAGTGAAGTTAGTACTGGGGGTGTGGTGAAGTTGAAGAAAATATTCTAAAAGTAGGTTACTAATGCTTGTACACAGTTAATGTTGCTGGTGTATTAGTTACTACTGATAGTGTTTAGAGTTAATGTTGCTGGTACAAAGTTACAACTGCTAAAAGGATAAAAAATGCTCAGAGAAGATAAAGATTGCTTAAAGATCAAGGTTACTTAGTTAATAAGGATTATTATTTATAGAATAGATCTTTAAGAATATTCTAAGTTTTTGTAATATATTATAAATCGACTAGGACTCCTTGGTGTATAAAAGGAGGTCCTAGGGTATAGAGTTCTATGTATAAAAAACGAGTCATTTATAGAATTGTCATAGCTTCAAGGTTTTGTAACCTTAATACTAGTTAGAGTATTCGTATTAATATATTGAAGCTTTTGTTTGTTAATCTGTGTGTTTATTAGAATTACTATTTCATTAAAGAATTCTTCTTATATTAAAGATTAGATTCCGCATAATCTTTAGTATTATCAAACAAAGTTTCTATCATAAGTTATGTAGGATTTATCTTGCATAACTAAACCTTACACAAGCTAAGGAATTCAAGATCCATTGAAGTAGGATCAACATTAATACCATAGATCACTTAGGCAAATTTGATGGTAAGGCTGATGAAGGTTTCTTAGTTAGATACTCCTTGAATAGTAAATCCTTTAGAGTATTCAATAGTAGAACAATGATAATGAAAGAAAACTTGCATATTAGGTTTATTGAGAATACACCTAATATTGTAGGTAGTGGACCAGATTGGCTATTTATATTGGTGCACTAAGAACAATGAATTATGAGCCAATTATTGCAGGTACACGGTCTAATGGTTTTGTAGGTACAAAAAAGCAAGTGATAATGCAGGTCAAGCTATAAAGGAGACAGAACCTGTCAAAGATTACATTTTGCTATCACTATGGACTGTTAATCTACCATATTCCTAAGATCTAAAGAGTTCTCATGATGATGGATCCAAACCTTTAAGTGATGATGGAAAGAAGGTTAATAAAGATCCAAGAAAAGATAGTGAATGTTATGATCAAGAGAAGGAAGATAATGTTAACAGCACTAACAATGTTAACGCTGCTAGCACAAATGAAGTTAATGCTGTTGGTGGAAAAACAAGTATTGAACTTCCATTTGATCCAAATATGCCTGCTTTGGAAGATTATAGCATATTTGACTTCTCAAGAAATGATGAAGTTAATGGTGCAAAGGCTGACATGAACAATTTGGATACAACAATCCAAGTCAGTCCAATTCCAACTACAAGAATTCATAAAGATCATCCTCTTGATCAAGTGATTGGAGATTTGCAATCAGCTACACAAAAAAGAAGGATGTCAATGAAATTGGAGGAACATGGGTTTATTAGTACTATTCAACAAAGAACAAACCATAAAGACCTTCAAAATTGCTTGTTTGCTTGCTTTTTATCACAAGAAGAACCCAAAAAGGTAATTCATGAATTAAAAGATCCAAGGTGGATAGAGGCTATGCAGGAAGAGCTTCTACAATTCAAGTTACAAGAAGTTTGGACTTTAGTGGATTTACCAAATGGAAAAAGGGCTATAGGTACTAAATGGGTCTTCAGGAATAAAAAGGATGAAAGGGGAATTGTGATAAGAAATAAAGCAAGATTGGTTGCTCAAGGGTACACACAAGAAAAAGGGATTGACTATGATGAAGTCTTTGCCCATGTTGCAAGAATTGAAGCAATTAGGCTATTTTTAGCTTATGCTTCATTTAAAGATTTTATGGTGTATCAAATGGATGTAAAAAGTGTTTTTCTCTATGGGAAGATTGAAGAAGAGGTGTATGTATGTCAACCACTAGGATTTGAAGATCCAGACTTTCTTGATAGAGTACACAAGATTGAAAAGCACTGTATGGACTACCTCAAGCTCCTAGAGCTTGGTATGAAACCTTGTCAACATATCTGTTGGACAATAGGTTTCAAAGAGGGAAAATTGACAAGACCTTATTCATCAAAAGGCACAAAGGTGATATTTTGCTAGTCTAAGTTTATGCGGATGATATCATCTTTGGTTTAACAAAGAAGGAGTTATGCAATGCATTTAAGAAGTTGATGCATTAGAAATTTTAGATGAGTTATATAGGAGAACTTATATTCTTCTTGGGATTACAAGTACGGCAGAAGAAGTATGGCATATTTATTAGTCAGGATAAATATGTTGTTGAGATTTTTAAGAAATTTAGATTTACAGAAGTCAAGACTGCAAGCACACCAACGGAAACTCAAAAGCCTTTGCTTAAGGATGAAGATGATAAAGAAGTGGATGTTCATATGTATAGGTTAATGATTGGTTCATTGATGTATCTTACATCTTCAAGACCTGACATCATGTTTGCAGTGTGTGCCTGTGCTAGATACCAAGTCAATCCAAAGGTTTCACATCTTCATGCTGTGAAAAGGATTTTTAGGTACTTAAAAAGTCAACCAAAATTAGGCCTTTGGTATCTTAAAGATTCTCCTTTTGAATTGGTAGCATACACTGATAGTGATTATGCTGGAGCAAGTTTGGATAGGAAATCTACAACAGGAGGTTTTCAATTCCTTGGATGTAGATTAATATCATGACAGTGCAAGAAATAGATAGTGGTTGCAAATTCTACAATAGAAGCTGAGTATGTGGCTGCTTCAAGTTGATGTGGACAAGTGCTTTTGATTCAAAATCAACTACTTGATTATAGGTACAGTTTTATGCATACCAAGATCTTTATTGAGAATAACAGTACTATTTGCATAATTAAAAATCATGTTTTTCATTAAAAAAACAAAGCATATAGAGATCAGACATCATTTTATTAGAGATTGCAATGAAAAAAATTGATTCAAATGGTCAAAATCCATACTGACAAGAATATTGAAGATTTGATTACAAAAGCTTTTGATGTAAGTAGATTTCAATATTTGATTGTTAGTATTGGAATGATGAATCTTTAAAGTATTTTATCTCTTTATGTTTTTGTAAAGTTTTATATGAATTAGTACTGTTATTCATCTCATTAAAAGTTTATGCTATTAAGTATAATTAGTAGTATAATTAGTACTGTTGGTTATACTTAATACTGCTGAGTTACTACTGTTAGTTATACTTAATACTATTAGGTATAATTAATACTGTGAAAATTGTAAAAATTGCTATGGCTTGTGCTTTCTTGGTTTTTAAACTAACATTATGCTAGAAAAGCAAAAAAAGTATTAGATTGATGATGGAAAATCTTTTTGGAATGGAATTAGAGTTAATACTGGTGACTCAAAGTTAATGCTGCTAGGCATAACTTACTACTGCTAGTTCTAAGTTAATGCTGCTAGGCATAAAACTTACTACTGCTAGGTTACTACTGCTGGTTCTAAGTTAATTCTGTTGAGGGTATTTTCATAAATACTTTTATCAAGGGTTTTAATCAATTATTTAATTGATTTCACTCTTTCAAATACTCTCTAATCACAAACCCTAACTCAATTTTATCATCCATCATCAAAACTCAACATAAATGGTGAATATAAAGTTTGCAGATACTTATAATTTGGTCTCATTTTTGTCTAAACCTGAAGAAAGTGATGGGTTTGAACAAATTATGTATTTTTTGAATGCACAACCTATAAAATATGCTTTAACCGTTAATCCCACTATATATACTTCGTGTATCGAACAGTTCTGGTCTACTGTCAAGGCCAAAACTATTAATAGGGAAGTTTAGTTACATGCCCTAGTTGATGGAAAGAAGATAATCATAAATGAATCAACTGTGAGAATAGATCTTCAACTAGAAGATGCTGAAGGTATTGATTGTTTACCAAATTCTACTATCTTTGAACAACTTTCATTGATGGGGTATGAGAAAATTTCACAGAAGCTTACTTTTTATAAGCCATTCTTTTCTTCACAATGGAAATTTATGATTCATACTATTTTACAATGTCTAAGTGCAAAGACTACCGCATGGAATGAGTTTAGTAGCACTATAGAATCTGCAATTATCTGTTTAGCTACAAACCATAAGTTCAACTTTTCAAAATATATTTTTGAAAGTATGGTTAAGAACTTGGATAATGCGTCTAGAAAATTTTTGATGTATCCAAGGTTTGTACAAGTGTTTGTGAATCAACAACTTGATGGGCTGCCAAGTCACAAGAGAATTTATGATGCACCCTCTCACACTAAGAAGATATTTGGAAATATGAAGAGGGTAGGCAAAGGTTTTTCTGGTAGAGTAACACCTTTATTTCCAACAATGGTGGTACAAAACCAATAAGAATTGGGCGAAGGTTTAGCAATTCCAACTGATCCCCATCACACACCCACCATTATTGAATCATCAACTCAACCTCAAAAGACTCAAAAACCTAATAAGCCTAAGAGAAAGGACACTCAGGTACCTCATCCTAGTGGTCCTATAGACATTGTTGTAGATGAGACTGTCCATAAGGAGTTGGGTGACAGTTTGGTGAGGGCTGCCACTACTGCTTCTAGCTTAGAAGCAGAGCACGATAGTGGTAACATAACTAAGACCCGATCCAAGGCAATACCTAATGAATCTAGTTCCCTAAGAACTACTTTAGGTGATGGTCCCAGGCACCAAAAAACCATGGGGGATACTATTGCTCAAACTAGGTTTAAGAATGTATCTAAACTTTCCAATGATCCACTACTCGCAAGAGGTAACACACTTTGAAGTGGTGAGGATAGTCTTAAACTAAAGGAATTGATGGAACTATGTACCAGTTTACAACAAAGGGTTCTTGATTTGGAGAAGACAAAGAAAACTCAACAAAATGAAATTGCTAGTTTGAAGAGGAGGGTCAAGAATCTTGAACAGAAAAAAAGGTCAAGAACTCATGGGTTGAAGAGGTTACACAAAGTTGGTATATCTAGAAGGGTAGAATCCTCTGGAGATGAAGATAGTTTGGGTGAGGATGCATCCAAACAGGGGAGGAGGATGAATACTATTGATGCTGATGAAGACATTACCCTGGTTAATGTTTAAAATGATGCCGAGATGTTTGATGTGGATACTTTGACTGGTGATGAGGTATTTGCAGAACAAGAAGTTGCTGCTAAAGATGTGAATTTAACTATTGATGAAGTTACTTTGGCTCAAGCACTTGCAGTTTTGAAAAGTGTAAAACCCAAGGTAAAAAGTGTTGTTATACAAGAGCCATCTACAACAACAACTACAACAATTTCTTCACAACAACCATCATATGACAAGGGAAAAGGAATAATGGTTGAAGAACCTGTGAAGACTATGAAAAAGAAAGATCTAATCAGGCTTAATGAAGAAACTGCTAAAAGATTACAAGCTAAGTTTGACGAAGAGGAGAGACTTGCAAGGGAAAAAGATGAAGCTAATGTTGCCTTGATTGAATAATAGGGGATATTCAGGCTAAGATTGAGGTTGATTATGAATTGGCTCAAAGACTGCAAGCAAAGGAGTAAGAAGAGTTATCTGTTAAAGAAAAGGCAAAATTATTTTAACAACTCTTAGAACAAAGAGGAAAGCACTTTGCTGCTAAAAGTGCAAAAGATAAGAGGAACAAACCACCAACCCAAGCTCAACAACAAAAAATCATGTGTACTTACCTGAAGAACATGGAAGGTTAGAAGCACAAAGATTTGAAGTCTAAAGACTTTGATTCTATCAAAGGATTGTTTGATAAATCTTTTAAAAGGGTAAACATGTTTGTGGATTTTAGAACAGACTTGGTAGAAGGTAGTTCAACAAGAGCAGGAGAAGAGTTAGAACACGAGAGTACTAAGAAATAGAAGGTGGATGAGGATAATGACATAGCAGAGCTTCAAAGTTTAATGGAAGTCATTCCGGATGAAGAAGAGGTTGCAGTTGATGTTGTACCTTTAGCTACTAAGCCTCCAACCATTGTTGACTGGAAGATCTACAAAGAAGGAAAGAAAAGCTATTATTAAATAGTGAGAGCTGATGGAAAGTCTCAAATGTATAGAGACTTTAGTCTTATGCTTAAAAGTTTTAACAGGGAAGATTTGGAAGATTTGTACAAGTTGGTAAAAGCTAAGTATAAGTGTATAAGTCAACAAGACCAGTGGAAGACTTGGATTTGGTGTTATGGAGTGATTTCAGGACAATGTTTAAACCACATGTAGAAGATGAAATCTGAAAGTTGCAACAAAGGTACAAAGTTTTGAGTTGGAAGCTATTTGACTCATATGGAGTACATTGCTTGAGTTTGAAATCTGGAATGATTTACATGCTGGTAGAAAAGAGATATCCCCTTACACCACCTACAATTACAAATATGATGAACAAGAAGCTTCAGGTTGATTATTTTAGTAAAATGGCATATCAACTTCTTAAACTTCTCACAAAATAGCTTAAGAATCAATGAAGTTTTTGGAAGCATCCTCCTGGTGATTATGGAGCTTTCAATGAAGAAACTTAATGATTTTGGAGATAAATGTCAAGTTTAGGGGAGGATTGTTATGATTAAAAGCATCTTAATGATGTTTGGAGTTACTGCTGCTCTTATTGATGTTAATGCTGCTCAGTCAAAGTTAGTGCTGCTGGAGAATTTCAATGAAAATTATTCTAAGTGTTTAAGACTGCTGGTGAAGTTACAACTGCCAGTACAAAGTTACTACTGCTAGAGGAAGTTACTACTGCTAGTGGAAGTTAAGACTGCTCAGAGACTTAGAAGAAAAATTGCTAAGTAGTTACTACTGCTAGTACAAAAGTTACTACTGTTAGTACAAAGTTAATGCTGCTGAAGGAGTTAATGCTGCTAGTGAAGAAGTTAGTACTGCTGAGTTAGTTAGTACTGCTTATGTGATTTGTATGAGATATTTTGGTAAAAGATATGTATAAGTTATTTGTTTAGAAGATTATGATTACTTAGGAAAGTATTATAAGCCGTTTAGGACTCCTTGGTGTATAAAAGGAGGTCCTAGGGCATAGAGATTGATGTACCAAAAACACATACGAGTCATTCATAGAATTATCATAGCTTCAAGGTCTTTGTAACCTTAATACTGTAAGAGTATTCGTATTATTATAATATTAGAGCTTTTGTTTGTTGAATTATATATTCATATATTTACTGTTTCATTGATAGTTCTTCTTAATATTAAAGATTAGATTTTGCATAATCTTTAATACATTAAAACTAAGTTTCTACTATACTTGTGTTAGATTTATCTAATATAACTAATCCTTATACAAGCTTAAGGAATTCGATCTATTAAAGTGGGATCAACAACATATGGGCTAAAGAGGTTACACAAAGTTGGTATGTCTAGAAGGGCAGAATCCTCTGGTGAAGGATTAATGCTATTGATGCTGATGATGAAATTATCCTAGTTAGTGTTCAAGATGATGCTGATGCAGAAATGTTTGATGTGAATACTTTGACTGGTGATGAGGTGTTTACAGAACAAGAAGCTGCTGTTGAAGATGTGAATTTAACTATTGATGAAGTTACTTTGGCTCAAGCACTTGCAGTTTTGAAAAGTGTAAAACCCAAGGTAAAAGGTGTTGTCATACAAGAGCCGTGTACAACAACAACAACAACAAATTCTTCACAACAACCATCACAAGACAAGGGTAAAGGAATAATGGTAGAAGAACCTGTGAAGACTATGAAAAAGAAAGATCTAATCAGGCTTGATGAAGAAACTACTAAAAGATTACAAGCTGAGTTTGATGAAGAGGAGAGACTTACAAGGGAGAAGGATGAAGCCAATGTTGCCTTGATTGAAGAATGGGATGATATTCAGGCTAAGATTGAGGCTGATCATGAATTGGCTTAAAGATTACAATCTTAAGGAATTCGATCTATTAAAGTGGGATCAACAGAGAAACACTTTTCTTCCTAGGTTAATACTCAGTTTATGTATAAATTATATGCATTATTCAGAAAATATTAACTGATTACGAGTACAAAGGTAAATGTATATCCATGAAGGGTTTACATATATACATTGTAGTATTAGTAAGATTTGTCGTTGTGTATTGATTTGAAAATTTGTATGAATTAAAGCATGCTACAGTATTCCATCAGGTTGGGTGATTATGATATCCCCTCCTGCTACTTATTTAAACCCCTGACACTTATAAGGATCCATTCGGTTTTAATCCATGGCGATGAGAGGTAATCTTTTTTTTCATTGATAGTAGATACAATTAATATCACGAACGTGGTAAATTACTTTGAACTCTATGTCATATTTAAACATTTGTACAGGAAGGAGTTGCAATCAAAATTGTTGAAGGTGTTGTTGGAGCCTTGAAAGGGCAAGCTTGCTGCTACTACATTCGTTTCTAGCTTAAATATTACAGTAATTAAACAAGTTTGAGTCAAGTTGAGATGATTTGATATGTTATAGTTGGTTATATTGGCATGTATCAAGACTTATGCACTTTAATTTAGTTGTATATTCTGGAATTATGAAAATTTTATATATATTTGCAAAAACTAAAATCAATTTTTTTTAAAAGAAATTCTCACCAAGACCGGTCCTTATATAAAAACAGGTTCTTTTACTCTATAATAGAGACTTATAGACACTGGTTGCGGACACCGGTTCTTACTAGCAAACCAGTTTCGATGCTCATATTAGACACCGGTTGTGGAACCGGTTTCTTTATGTTTTAGTTATAGAAATACCACCTTGCCTAGAGTGGTTCGTAAACCACTCTCCATGAGCCATTCTAACCGGTCTTCATGAGACTTTTTGTAGTAGTGTATATACTAATATAAAGAGTATTCTAGAAGTGGACTTGAGTCTAATGGATAAATACATCGACTAACACTCCCCTGCAGTTTGAGCGTGAGGACACCAAACGCTCAAGGTGGTATGAAACTCTTCAAACAAAGCTGATGGAAAACCCTTGGTGAAAATATCTGCATATGATATAATGTTAGATCATATACCAGATCGCCATTAGCTCCCAGTTTGGACTAAATATCATTAGGTGTTTGACTGGGGTTGCAATTAACCATGTGAGCCCTTTCAAGAATCTCAGCGGCATACTTACGCTGAGATAAGGACATCCTCGACGAATCACGCACAACTAAAATACATAGAAAATAATTAAGCTAACCAAGATCCATCATAGAGAACTCCTGATGCAATGAAGCAATAATCTGCTATAACAAGGCTATAGAGGAAGCCGTTTAAAACAATATCATCAGCATATAATAGTAAATAAGTAGTGTCAGTCCTTGATCTGTAAATAAATAAAGAGGAATCACAATAACTATGAGTAAATCTAACACTTGTAATATATGTCACAAATCGCAGAAACCAGGCCCAAGGGCCCTGCTTAAGACCATAAAGAGACCACTGCAATAAACAAACATAGTTAGGATGTGCAGAATCTTAAAATCCAGGAGGCTGATGCATGTAAACTGTCTCAGATAAATCACCATGTAAAAATACATTCTTGACATCAAGTTGTTGAACATGCCAATGTCGAGAAGTAGCAAGACTGAGTCTTGTCCGTATAGTAGCCAGTTTAACAACTGGTGTAAAAGTCTCATCACCATCAATGCTAGATAACTACGTGCTGCCATTTGCCACAAGACGAACCTTGTGGCGACTAAGTGTGCCATATGCTAAATGTTTATGCTTAAACAACTACATGGAACAAACTATGTCCGCGTCATTTGGTTGGGGAACAAATGTCCAAGTATTATCCTAATAAGCGTATTATATTCATCACACATAGCATTTTGCTAATTAGAATCATTAAAAGCTTTAATAAATGATTTGGGTAAGGGAGAAATGGTAGACACATGAAGATTAAGACATCTAGGAGGGCGATTAGACTCGACACAAAAGCGTGTGACCATACGATGAGTTGAAACCAGGTTTGGGTTTATAGATTGGACAGCGATTACATGTTGGGCCGTTGTTGGTGGAGGACTGGAATGTTAGGCTACTGCTGGACTTTTTTATTGGGTCACGGTTGTGGTGGATGGAGAACTAATTGGATGTTGGTTCCTATTTTATCTCAAACACACAACAATACTTGTATTTCTAAGGAGAGAAATATTTAGAGAGAGAAGTGGAAGGAGAGAACATAGAAAACACACATATGCTATGTGTAAAATGAACTAACCAACACCCTCTCCATGTATGAAGAGGGTTCTTATACTTACACGGGTTAGGCTCCTATGGGCTTTTATAAGTCGGCCTGGCTGGATTACTAATGATTACAATATATAGACTACGAGCTTATAATACGAAATACTAAGAGTGACCGATCCTTTCTTAGATTCCTAACAATCTCCCCTTAAGGGAGGTTACTCCAGATTACAAATATCTTAAGCTTAGCATTCTTTGAATGTTCTTTGACCTTGCTCATAGTCTTGAATCTTGATCTTGATCTTGTATCTTTTTGTAGTGTTATTTGATCTTTAAGCTTAAGCTTGTTCCTTCATGCTTGATCGACTGTGATCTTTCAGCCTTTATCACTTGACTTGATCATCTTGAGACCATAAATCTTGCATCATCACTTGATCATCTTTGTAATGCTTTGCCTACTTGCGTTCTTGTGTCTTTAGACCAACATGCTCATACTTTATGTTATCTTGAAAGCCTTCTAACAATCTCCCTTGATAATCTTTATCTTGAACACTTTATGTCTTTAAGGAAGATTTTAATCATCAGAGTAGCAAAAGTCTTTATCTTGAGCTTTCTTGATTACATGAAACTGTATGTCTTGAGTATGAGCATGTGGTTATGAATCTGACTCTGCTGGAATAAGGTACCACCACTATCGTATGGATCTGCAAATAAGAGTTAGTAATAAACATAGATATAGACTAATATGGCTTTTTCATTCGTAATATATAGGTAGCGATAACCTTCAATTCTGTGAGGACTGACCGATGATCAGATAGGTCAATTTAGAAGAACCTTATTGACAGGATTTCCAGCTTAAAGTATTGGATCCTCTAACACGGATTGCATTAGATTTACTGTACTTGCTTGTTCTCGTTACAAGAACGTCTCAAAGCCAACAACACAATAAAAGTGAATCAGTGAGTAACTATCTTACTGATTGAGTCGTCAATTCATAGACTGGACCAAATCGATATCCTATTATCCTAAGTTTGATCCATATAGGATCGCGCAAGTCACCTACCGTAGTGCTGTTTGATGTTGCCACTGGAAGAATTTCCATCGTCACTGTGAATACTAAAGAGTATCACTGTGATGTTCTGACAAGATCACAAGGATAATGAGTAGGAATCTTAAGGTATCACTAGTGTTATTTGATTGTGAACAAAAAGTGAATTTTAGAATTGTGTCCTAATGAGATTTATATTGATCTATTTTGGCTCTAGGCTGCCACCTTTTCAATACCAACTAACTCGGAGTGAGAAAGTTAATAGAGTGCATGTTCATCTTTGTGAGAAATGAAACAAGAATCTTTTAAGAGACCTTGAGTGGCTAGGAAGGGTTGTGCACTGCATGACTAGTTCCATGATGACTATCTTCAATACCAGCAATCATCTTTGTGATTCTGATAGCATATCTATTGACCCGGTTTTTGCCTAAAGTGCATAGAGGGCTTCTTTCATTACACCCTTTATCCTTACATTTCTTTTTTATTCTTCAACCTTTTCAATGTTTACCAAGACGTCATCACTAGCACCTTGTTATGATTGTTCAAGTGCTAACTCATGCCTTAGTCAGCATTTTTCCCTTATTATCATTCAACTCCATCTTTCCTAAGGACTTCTAATTCTATCTAGTGGAATGTTCTTGGGTAGATCCCTCTGGTTCTGTTTGGATCATCGGACTTATACCTAACCTTAACCACCTTATGACACCATCGCCATCGTGAATAAGTTGGTTGTTAGGTATAGAGATAGAAACCATAAAACCATTTGAAAATCAATCAAAGTACACATGATATAAATCAAACCATTTGGTACTTTGATAGTTTCATTTTTGAGAAATGCTCCCCCTACACATGTGCATCGAGATTCGAAAGAGTTTTGCACAAGGAGGGAAGAGTTATGCACTTGAGTCAAATACGATTACATTACATTTTAGTCTAATTTTCTCCCCCCCTTAAAAATAACATACCATATGATGTTTTTGATATCAATGGAGTAAAATGGCTATTTGAGATTTGAAAACACTTGGAGAAAATGGTGATAGCATGATCTTCATGGAATATTTTCCTTAGCTCCCCTTCAATTAATGAGGGTATGATATAGTGAAAGAATTTAAATTTATTGAAAAATTATTAAAAAATTATACTCGAACACTATATATTTATGAAGTTGCACTACATATATATAAGATGATTGACGTGAAACTTACAAAATCGAGAGCGATTGACATTGTCATTCTGTCCAAAGTAGTAATCTGTGGTCAGTCTCATCATTCTCCTCTTAGAAGCTTTCTTAGCTTCTCCCTGAACCCGCAATCCTTTCTTGACTAGATTCAAAGCGTTCTCCAGGATAATGATGATATAAAGTGTAACACCAAAGTCAACTAAGTCCCGGATGTAAGCAATGAAACCATCTAAGTAGCCAAAATGATAGCACCCAAGTCAACTAAGTCCTGGATGTACACATTTCTTCCTGCAGGATACTGACTATCTAAAGGAATCATCATACCAATGTGACCTCTTTTATAAGGTTTTACTACTTCTTCGAGAATAAGCTTAGTGATTAACCGGTCTGGGAAACATTAATTGAATCAAAAATATATCTTCAACTTTAAGGCTTCTAAAACTTGTTAGCCTTGTTTTTAGTAAAGTGATGGTCATTATTTATTCCCGAGCCTTGTATAGGAAATATACTTTACTAGAATTCTATAAGCTAATTGGGCCTAGGTTTTGGGCTTAAAGCCCACGTGTTGTCTAGGATCGGCCCAACAAGGCCTAAAAGAAAGCCCATAGGTCACGACCTATTTTGTAGTATATATACCACCCTCCTAGCTTATTAGGAAGGTGTTAGTTCTCATTTTCTCATAGTGAATGCCTCCCATTTTCTTTCTTTTCCTTTTTCTCTCTAAACCCTCTTTCTCTCTCTAGAATTTTATTTATTTCGTATGTTTCATATGTTATGTGTGATTTGATATAGTGTAACATGTGGTATCAAGAGGCTAGGAATGTTTGTGTGATTGTTGTGTGTGTTTAACTTGCAAAAAAATCTAAGAATCTATATTTTTTTTCATTCGAAAATTAATAAAAAAGTGGTAAGATTTTTGATATTAAAAATGATAAAGTTTGTGTTTTTATGGTAGATTTAGGTTAAACATAGTGAGTTTTGTAAAAAATTTCATGAAAAAAGGTTAAAAGTTGTGAATTTTAGGTGATTTAGTGTTTTTGGACTCGTACATGTGATTTGACCAAATCTGCGATTTGAGATAATATTGTGCGGTTTGGCATCAAATTCTGCGATTTAGCACAAGATAATTCTGCGATCAGACCTCTTCATTCTACGGTTTAAGCTCAAGTCCACCTATGATTTGTCATCTTGATCCTACGGTTTGATCAAAATAGACCTGCGGTTTAACCACACACGTTTCTGCGGTTTGGTAGTTTACACTTGTGGTTTGACAACCAAAATTCTACGGTTTGACCACTTTAACCTACGGTTTCATTCAAGTTTGACTCAGTCAACCTCTGCAGTTCGTCATCAACCATTAGGCAGTTTTACTAGTCAACTTATGCAGTTTGACTTGTCAACTTATGTAGTTTAACTTAGTCAAATTATCAGGTTTGATCAAAAAGCGCAATTTGACTGAAAATCCAACATCTGATCCAAACATCTTTGTCAACTCAAATCCAATAACAAATAATTAATCATTAACAACAACATAATTAAAGAATATCTAAACAACATCACAAATACACAATTCACATTAATCATTAAAAAGTTTTTAGAATAACATTTCACATCAATTTTGCAATGTCGACTCAACAAGTCATTTATACTGCTGGTTCTGAAAACCGTCCTCCTATGCTTAACAAAGACAATTATGTTTCATGGTCTTCTCGTCTTCTTTGTTATGCAAAAAGTAAACCAAACGGAAAGCAAATTTACAATTCCATTATGAATGGTTCATATGTAAGACGAATGATTCGTGATCTAGACAGTGAAGTTCCTGTTGCTAAAACTTTTCACGAGCAGACATATGATGAATTCACTGAAAAGGAGATTAAGCAGATGGAAGCTGATGATCAAGCAATCTAGACTATTCTCTTGGGTCATCCTGAAGACATCTATGCTGATGTAGATAGTTGTGATACTGCTCAAGAAATCTGGTTACGTGTTTAGCAAATGATGAAAGGTTATGCTATTGAGGCTCATGAGAAAAAAGCTAAGCTGTTTAATGAATGGGAAATGTTCACTTCTACAGATGGGGAATCGATTGAATCTTACTATCATCATTTCTCAAAGATAATGAATGACTTTAAAAGAAACAAACACTTCTCAGAAAAGATAGCCAGCAATCTCAAGTTCCTAAACAATCTTCAACCAGAATGGAAATGACATATCACTATTGTTCATAGGACAAAGTACCTACATTAAGTGGACTATACTCAGTTGTATGACATCTTGAAGATGAACCAGGAGGAGGTGAATGAACTAAGGGCAGAAAGACTTGCAAAAACACATGATCCTTTAGCATTAATGGCACATTCTCAGAATTTGTATAACTATCCAGTGTTTCACTCAGATCAATCATCTCCACTTACCTACATGCAACAAACTCAACCTAACAACAACCATCCCACAACCTTCATTCAACATGAACTACATGCAACAACCAATACCAACTCTCGAAGACATTTTAGATCCCACAACTGTAATGAACATGGCACTAGTTTTAATAGCTAAAGCATTTAAACTTAACTATTCTACACTCCAACAACAACTAAAGAATTTAATCCAACCCACGTAACAGGCAGATTGCACAACTGGGTATAAATATGGGGCAAGATAGACAGATGCAGACAGTTGGAGGTAATGGTGGGAATCAGTTTGGACAGTATGCTGGTAGATGGCAGGGAATCAAAATGGGTACGATGCAGCACCATAATGTTGGAAATTAGGTTGTTCATAATGCAGTTCAAAATCTGGGTGTTCCGAATATTGGAAATCAGAATAGGCTTATTGTTGTTCCGGGGATTGCTAATCCAAATGCAAATCAGAATGGGAATGTTAATGTTGTAGCAGCACGGGCTGAAGGTAATGGTAATACGAACAACGAAAATTAGGTACGGTGTTACAACTGCAGAGGAATGGGTCATCTTGCTAGGAACTGCACAGTCAGACCAAGGAGAATGGATGCTACTTATCTTAAGACTCAGTTGCTGATTTCCCAAAAGGAAGAAGCAGGGATCCAATTCCATGCTGAAGAATTTAATCTAATGGCTGTTGCAAGGGATTTTGATGAGATTGATGAAGTTGATGTAAACTGCATCTTGATGGATAATTTGCAGCAAACATCGACATCAGGTACTCAGACTGACAAAGCTCTCGTCTATGATTCAGATGGATCAGCTAAGGTACACCATAATGAAAATTGTTATAATAATGATATATTTAATATATTTACTCAAGAGCAGCAGTATACTGAATTGCTCGAGACCATTTATGAACCACACCAAGCTCAACAGAATAATAGTAATGTTATCTTTGTGATGTCTAGTATGGAACAAAGTGGGGGAACAATAGAACAAAATCCTGCAACTGTTGAGGAAACACGTGCTTTATATGATTCAGTATATAATAATTTGGCTATAGAGGTTAAGAAAGTCAACACGATCTATCGCAAAATGAAAGAAACTAATGCAGAATTGACCACTGAGCTTGCTAGATATAAAAATCAAGAAAAATGTTTTGAAATCAATCAAGAAAAATATAATAAACTTAAAAGGTGTTATCAAAGTCTGTTTATCAATAGCCATGTCTTACTAAAAAGATAAATGCACTTCACTTAAGTTCTGCTAAAAAGATAACGACTTTGAATGAGGAAATTACAAATTTAAATAACCAATTTTCAAAAGAAAAATCAACTGTATCTTATCTTCAAAAGGAGAGGAAAAAGTTGAAGTCTAATTTCAAAAATACGCGATGATGAGCTTCTTGATAAACAAATTCAACTTGAGCAAAAGATAAAGGAACTAGATAACATTTTGGTCAAAACGGGTCAATCGATTCAAACGATGCATATGCTTTTACCTAAGCCAGAATCATTTTACCTCACCGAACAGAAAATGGCTTTGGGTTATCAAAATCCTTTTTATCTTAAGTAAGCTCGGCAGAAACAATAGAGTTTGTATAATGGCAAAGTATTATAAGAAAAGCATGAACCTCCTGTTGTGTATGATTCGGAGAAGACACTGCAACTTGCTCAAGAGAGTCACCTAAAAATGAAATAATTGAACAAAGAAATAAAACCGGAAAATTATGCAAAGATTAATCAACTTTAAGAGGTTTTTGTTTCTCAAAAGGCCAAGTCACGTGAAGAGTTGTATTTTTCAAATACTTCCAAAACGGCCAGTGTTTCTAAATCGGTTTCCAAATCAATTTCAATACCAAATGAAGAGTTTTCGGATGATACTTCTCCAAGTGTTGAATGAAAATTTTTAAATGAGGTAAAAGGCACCATTGTGACTCTTCAACGTGTTGTAAAACAAAAAATTACTTTAAGTATACACAATTGGTCGTCTACTGCTCATCAAGAGCTTCATAAAATGACTCTTCAGGAGGTTGGCGTGGCCACTTCAAGGTTTTTTGCACCTAGCAGGAATTAAACTTGAGACCTCACACATTTTAGAGTGATAGCCACAAACCCTTTTGCCACTAGGCCACCCTTGAGTGGTTAATCTATCTATGTCCTTCATGTGAGCAAGGAAAAAGCAAAAAGGCTTCTCATAAACCAAAACCTATTCCAAATTCAAAGCAAATGTTACACCTACATCATATGGATTTATGTGGTCCAATGAGAGTCGAAAGCATCAATGAAAAGCGGTATGTTTTGGTGATAGTAGATGATTACTCTCGTTATACTTGGGTACACTTTCTTAGATCAAAGGATGAAGCACTAGAGGAGATTAAAACCTTTTTGAAGAAAATTACAGTGCTACTGCAAGCTCCAGTCATCATTTTAAGAACAGACAATGGCATAGAATTCAAAAATCAAGTGCTTAAAGAATACTTTGACAGTGTTGGCATTTCTCACCAAGCGTCTTCTGTCAGAACACCTCAACAAAATGGAGTCATGGAATGCAAAAATCATACGTTAGTAGAGGCTACTAGAACAATGATGATTTTTTTGTGTGCTCTATTGTTCTTATGGGCTGAAGCAATTGCTACTACGTGCTACACTCAAAACCACTCCATAATTCACCGACGATTTGACAAAACACCATACGAGCTTATTAATGGCAGAAAATTGGATATATCCTATCTACATGTATTTGGGGCTCTCTACTATCCCAAAAATGATCGTGAAGATATTAGGAAACTTGGTGCAAAAGGTGTTATTGGATTTTTCATTAGTTATTCTGCAAATTCATGTACTTACAAAATATATAACCGAAGGACAAAGAAAATAATGGAGATGATGAATGTCACTTTTGATGAGCTTTCAGCTATGGCTTTTGAACAAAGCAGTTCAAAACCCGGGCTTCAAAGCATGGCTTCTGGACAAATAAGTTCAGGACTCGATCTTATTTATGCCTCGTCAACAATAACATCTCAAAAACCAACTGAACGTGATTTGGATATTCTATTTAATGCAACTATGATGATTATATTGGTGGTCAACCATCAGCTGCTCCAAGAACTGCTCCTGCAAATCAGAATCTTCAGGCTCCAAATGCGTCTACAACAGTTGAAGAATCTGCACCTATATCGACACCGGCAAATTCATCTTCACAATCTCAAAATATTCCAAACACTTTACAGGATGTTAACGATCTATCACAACAACAACATGGTCAGCAACAAGATACTCAAGTTCCACTCCAATCAGTAATTGTTGCTGATAATGTTCACAGTGTAGTATTCGAGGAGAATACATTCGTAAATCCATTTGCTCCACCATCCAAGAGTGCTGATGAATCATCGTCTTCACAATACGTAGATCCATCGAACATGCATACTTTTTATCAACCTTACTAACATGACTATCAATGGACTAAGGATCACCCCTTGGAACAAGTGATAGGAGAACACTCACGATCAGTTTTGACAAGAAATTAGTTGCGCACCAATGGTGAAATGTGCATCTGCACACTGACTGTGAGCTCTATGGAACCAAGAAATGTCAATGAGGCTATAACTGACCCTGTATCGATTAACTCAATGCAAGAAGAGCTTCTCTAATTCAAACAGCTTGATGTGTATGAGTTAGTTCCTCTGCCGCACAATATAAAAGCCCTTACCTTGAAATGGTTATTCAAAAACAAGCCCGATGAAGAAAACACGATCATTAGAAATAAGACTCGTATGGTTGTGAGAGGGTACCGTCAAGAGGAAGGAATAGATTTCTAAGAATCCTTCGCTCTGGTTGCTAGGATGGAAGCTATCAGGATATTTCTGGCATATAATGCACACAAATCATTCATCGTTTTCCAAATGGACGTCAAAAATGCTTTCTTACATGGTTCGTTAAAGGAAGACGTGTACGTGTGTTAATCTGAAGGTTTCATCGATGCTGATCATCCGAGTCATGTCTACAAGTTGAAAAAGGCATTGTATGGGTTAAAGCAAGTACTGAGGGCATGGTACGACGAATTGTTAAACTTTCTCCAACAAAATAGCTTCTCCAAAGGAACTATTGATCCAACCTTGTTTATCAGACGCTTCAACGACGACATCTTAGTGGTATATGTCTATGTAGATGATATTATCTTTAGTTTTACAAACCCTAGGTATACCTAATTATTTGCTGACCTTCTAAAAAGCCGCTTTGAAATGTCGAAGATGGGGGAAATGACGTTTTTCCTTGGTTTACAGGTTAACCAATCCCCCCGTGGCATCTTTATAAACCAGTCTAACTACATTTTAGAATTCCTTAAAAAGTATGAAATGGAAACTTGTGATCCTATTAATACATCAATGTAGATTAAATACAAGCTTGACCTTGACAAGAATGGGACTCCAGTCGATGCAACGAAATATCATAGCATGATTGGTGCCCTAATGTATCTTACATCAAGCAGACCAAAGA
Organism: Tanacetum coccineum; assembly: GCA_026074375.1. NCBI lineage: Eukaryota > Viridiplantae > Streptophyta > Magnoliopsida > Asterales > Asteraceae > Tanacetum > Tanacetum coccineum. Next base: position 7,351 of record BQNB010061219.1, on the reverse strand, counting down.
TTATACATGCTACTTGCTTATGTCCTCGATACCAGGCTCAGCCAACTGAGAAACACCTCAAGAAGGTTAAAAGGATCTTTCGTTATCTCTGGGTACCATTAATATGGGTCTCTGGTATATGAAGGATTCTAGTTTTGAACTAACTGGGTTTTCAGATGCTGATTATGCGGGGTGTCGAGACTCCTTTAAGAGTACTTCTAGTGGAACTCAATTCTTAGGTGAAAAGCTGGTGAGCTAGTCCTCAAAAAAGCAAGATTGTACAACATTGTCAATCACGAAAGCATAATATGTGTCTTTATCTGCTTGTTGTGCTTAAGTCCTCTTGATGAGAACATAGTTAACGGATTATGGCTATCACTTTAACAAGATTCCTATCTATTGTGGTTCGAAGTCAGCCATAATCATATCCTGCAACCCGGTTCAACACTCATGAACCAAACACATCGCAGTCCGCTACCATTTCATTAAGGAACATGTGGAAAAGGGTACGATTGAACTGTATTTTGTCAAGACTGATTATCAACTAGCCGACATCTTCACCAAAGCCCTACTAGTGGATCAGTTCAACTACTTGGTTCATCGCCTTGGTATGCGCATTTTGTCTCCACAAGAGCTTGAACGTCTTGCAAAATCACAGTAATTCTTTGTATATATTTATCACAACAACAGAATATAAAATTATAAAACCTATAAAAGCAAAATACAAAATCAAAAATACCAAAAATTATCTTCTCTGGCACGTCTCCCGACAATCGATAACATTTACGCATCTAGAAATGTTGATTAATATTGACACAGGTGTGTAAATGAAGTTCGAGTGAGAGTTTCAAAAGTTTTCAAAACATGTCTCTTTAAATTTTTATCTACGACTTTTAAGTAAATGTTAGCTTAGGACTCGGTCTCTAAAGAAAGGAAAATGTACAGTTATGGACATTATTCCTCTACAACGGGGAGCTTATATCTTCTCGATCTTGAGCACAGTCATATAAACATTCAAATTTTTGAATGCTCAAGAGAAGTTCTAAGGAAAGGATATTAAATAAGATAAATTAAAAGTTGTTTTCCTGTTGAACACAATTTTTCAAGATATTTTCATCAAAAGAAATGTTTAAAATCTTTAAAAGTTGCGTGTTCAACAAACTCCCACTCCAAATTTTCACTCTAATCTATTTTTGAGGGGGAGTATAAATATTTAAAAGCAATTATCACAAGTGGTTTAATTTTTTTACATGGTTCATATTTTACGTGGATCATTCGGCATGCTAACCCGTTTTTCCCATGACCGTTCTTTCTAAAGTTGATCAACGTACATTAACTTGTATTTTAATTCACTAGTTAATTCAAAAATTGTCACCACATATGAAATTTTTGAGGGGGAGAGTAGTGATTAAAATGTGATCAATACGGCTTAATTCGGATAAGATCTTTTGAATATAAGTGCGCTCCCGACCTCGCATGTGCAAAACTCTTTCATCATATGGTGCATATGTGTAGGTAGAGCTTTTTGGTGATATAGAAAACTCTCAATGTGTATCAAATGAATTTTCAAACACGTTGATTGCTCTTTTAATGGTTTTATGGCTACAATGGAAATACCAAAAGACCGACCAACTATTATTTCTTAAGGTGTTATAAGGCGGTTAAGGATAGGTATTTTGTTCCATGATCCAGCCAGAACTAGAGATATCTACCCAGGGACAGTACAATAGATAAAATAGAAGTCCTTAAGTATGATTGAAAAAAAGGAGTAAAGTGAGAATGGGATTAAAGGGGTTGAAGAATGAAAAAGAATTGAAAGGATAAAGGGTCTAAAGAAAGAATCCCTCCATTCACTTAGGCAGAAACCGGGTGATTACATAATCTATCGATAATCACAAAGCTGATTCTGGTATTGAAGACAAGTCATCATGGACCTAGTGATGCAATGCACAACCCTCCTAGCTACTCAAGATTCTCTCAAAAGAAGTATGTTTCATTTCTCACGGAGTACAACACGCTTCTATCGACTTTCTCATTTCGAGATAGTAGATATTGAAAAGGTGGCAGCCCGCTCCAGCCTTCGATCACCAAATAACAAAAGTGCACTTATAGAGTCTAGAGCCAACGAGATAAATCTATAAATCTCATTAGGACACAATTCCATATACATTTGTTATTCATCATCAAGAACACAAGTTGTACAAGAGTCCAACACATACACAAGTATAATCTATGTGAATTAATGAGGATTGACGGATGCTTTTTGAAAATATAAAACTTTTGATATGTTTAAAAAAATCTTTATTCATTAACATGTCGACTGATTTTCAAGTTTTTGATCTCATGTCCATTGTGGCAGCCTCAAAAGGGCATCTGGGCATGGGAAGTCTGAACAACAATTGACGACTCAATCAGTCAGATATTAACTAACTGATTCACTCTTATCGTGCTGTCTACTTTGAGACATTTCGGTAATGAGAACTAGCAAGTATGGTGAATCTGATGCTTACGCGTTAGAGAATCCAACACTTTGAGCTCGAAATCCTGTCAAGGAGATTCTCTGAATCTACCTGATCACAGGTACAATATTTATGCGGTAAAATGGGGAACCAGTGGTTATCGCAACCTAAAATCAACGAAATGACAAAGTACTATTTGTCCATATCTGTTGTTTAACTCTAACCTAAACATGCAGGATTTATCAATGGCGTGACTACCACATTCCAGCTGAGTCGCAGTCAAGGCCACATGCTTATACTCAAAATCTAGGATACATTCAAGGCATCAATCAAGACTTGAAAAAAGCTCTGAATTTCAAAGATACGCTTCCGCAAGCTCTGATAAACAAGAACTTCCTCAAAGAACATCAAGCACATGAGTACAAAGTAGATCAAGTCACAAGGTCTATAATGAGGAAGATTTTCAGCCCTCAAGTGATGTCAAAGTATGAGTATGTTGGTTAAGAAGTGTTCCAGTCAAGAAGTATCCAAGATTATCTTAAGGCTAAAGATCAAGATATCAAGATAAAGTCACAAGATATCATGATAAAGATCAAGATCCAAGATCACAAGCATGCAAAAGTAACTGCAAAATAATTCCCAAGAATACAAGGCTCTAAGATCCAAGACGTCACAAGAAGTGAAGCCTTAAGTGCAATGACCACCCCTTAGGGGGAGATTCTTAGCCTCGTTTTTAGTAAAGTGATGGTCATTATTTATTCCCGAGCCTTGTATAGGAAATATAGTTTACGGGAATTCTATAAGCTAATTAGGCCTAGGTTATGGGCTTAAGGCCCACGTGTTGTCTAGGATCGGCCAACAAGGCATAAAAGAAAGCCCATAGGGCACGACCCATTTTGTAGTATATATACCATCCTCCTAGCTTATTAGGAGGGTGTTGGTTCTCATTTTCTCATAGTAAAAGCCTCTCATTTTCTTTCTTTTACTTTCTCTCTCTAAACCCTCTTTCTCTCTCTAGAAATTTATTTATTTCGTGTGTTATATGTGATTTGATATAGTGTAACAAAACTACGTAATTATTTGTAAACAATCCTAAGCCTTTTAAAACTATGGCATGTTGTCAATGTTGGTTGAATGTAATTTTACGCTGATGACATTACATAACGTTACTTTTATAGCATCATTTATCCTGTGTAAATAACCCATTTTGTATAATTATTGCAAAGAATTGTTACTTAATCGTTTATATTTGAGAATTGCAGTAATTATAGAGTACTTGGTAAAGATTAGCAAAAAAGCACGCATTTTGAAGCTTTAACAAAGACATTTGAAGATTACTGTTCTGACATCCAATACGCCGTATCCATTAAGGAAGATATGGTATATCTGTGCCTACACTTAACCAAAGACCACAAAGGATCAAGGATCAATACGCCGTAACCAGAGAAGACCTATACGTCGTATTTAAGTTATGGAAATAAAATATTCTGGAAGATATCAAACGTGGTCCCTACTCCAAGAAACCCCTAATACGCCATATCGAAGCCTTTCAATACGCCGTATTGACCCAATTCTAGACCTTATAAATAGAAAACCTAAAAACGGGTTTTTAGTGTGCTAAATCATATTTTCGATACCTAAACCATAAAAGTCGATTTTCAGAAGAGAAGAAGAGTAGAAGAGGTCTTGCAACGTAATTAATTCCATAGGAAACAACTTGTAATCTCCTATACTCTTGTAATCGTTTAGTTTTTGGTATCATTCGTTAACTAGGTTAGTTTACCTTCGCTAAATTATTACTTTTGTATTGATTATGACGTTTGAAGGCTAATACCTTCATGTATTAGCAATTATTATGAAGATCTAAATGTTTGGTTTATTTATGTTGATTGCTTAATTTATCGTTGATTGCTTGTTTATGTTTATTAGTTTATACTTGTTTACATGATTTTGTATTTGACCTATCATTTAACTGGATCTAGTGATACAGACCAAGTAATCTAGATATCGGGATGGCTCTTCATATAGTGATTTATACATCTAGACCAATAGGATTACGGATAATAACCTATCTTTGTCCTTAGATTGTGAGCTTAGTTGGACCGGCATGTGACCCTTGGGATCAACGAGTACGTTCTTAATTAATTGGTAAAGACTTGGTTAGTGTACTACTAGTGTATGAATTGCCTTTAAGCAGTAAGTGGGTAAAGTCTCTATGAGCTAGGGTTTAACAAGATCACCATTACTTTAATCCCTAAGATAGATCATAATCAGCAAATAAGGATGCTTTATACGGATATGTTTAATTATGACAGAATTCTTCGTATCTGGGTATTAAGAAGAAGTACCGCCTAAGTCTTAAAAATGATATGCCGCCTCGAGATAAGTAACCATTGAACAAAATAAACAAACCAACATTTTGATTGGATTAATAATGGCTAATACAATTTTCTTATATTTGGCTAGACCGTTCTTCTATCTTTTGTCAATTTGCTTGCATGTGTTTTAGTGTCTTAAGTTGATTTTAGTCACCATAAAACCCGTGCCAGTCTCTCAGGCTGAAAACCCCCTTATCCGTTAGATTTAGGATTAACATAGGTTTAACATAGAATAGAATTAACTTAGTTTAGATAACTAAAATCTTAATAAATTGAAAGATTGTTTCTCGCTCTTAGTGATCGACACCCTACTTACCACGAAACTCCCATCGACCGGGTACCCTGCCTGTTAAAGTGTTGTTTTTGGTAAAGTCGGCAAAATATAAATTTATAACTCGAAACATAAATTACAACCACACAACGACACATCAAGTTTTTGGCGCTGTTGCTGGGGAGTGAAAATTTAATCTTTATTTTTATTTGATATTTTGGTTTTTAACATTAGATTAATCTAACCCTTAGGATTAGTGTAGTTTAGAATAGTTTATATTCCTGTTTGTTTGCTTATTGTGTTTGTGTAATACGGCGTATCCAGTTCACTGAATATGACATATAAGTTATTTAACGGTTCTCTTTCCTAACAAGTTTATCACATGATGGACAACCCGGACATTACTATGGAAGAATACATCAGGCTTGAAGAATAAAAAGCTCATCGGCATGGTAAGGTGTATAACTGGGAAACTGCTAAGTATGGTAAGATCTGGTATGATGAAGACGTTCACGACCTCAGATCTGTTGAAACCGAATTCCCAGCTATAGTCTTTAATGACGAATTTTCATCTGAAAAAACACTCTCTTGTGAACCTACGGTAAGTTCTCTTAACAATAATGAAATTGACTTTAGAATATCGTTTGATGAATCCGACGATGAAGATTACATGGTAATTTTTGACAAAAACTCGCCTTCTTATAAAATAATTTCTGCCAATGATTTGAAAACGGATTCGGAAAATGACAATGAAAAAGTCTATATGCCTTTGTTGCCATCACCTGAGCCTACAGTCAGTTGTTTTGATGATTTAGACTTCTTTAAAGATTTTGAGAATGAATTTCCAGCCATTATTTACAATGATGCTCTAACGTCAAAATCAGATTTCTTAACTGAACCCACTTTAAGCCCTCAACATATCAATGAATTTGATTTGAAAGATGAAACATCATTGTGTGAATATGATGAAGGGGAACAAAACATTTTGTACTTTAATGATCTATTCCCTTTCAACATAATTTATCCCGATAATCTAAAGTCGGATAAAGACAATGATGATAATGAGATCGATATAATACAATCGTTCGGGGGGTAATGTAAATACACAAGGGTCAAAGAAATTTCTGGAAGCAAGTCACGACAAAATCGATAAAATTTTCATTATGGAAAGTTTTGTTATGGAATTCGATGTTAATATCATGGCTTGGAGTTATCTTAACAACGGGATGCTTCTAAATCTTATTAAGAATTTGTATGTGCCATTTGGCATCTCGTTCGACCCTAAACGGTATTATAAGGATGGTGTTTACACAAGAATGTTGCGGAGGCCAAGGTATGTTTTCTTTACTTTGTTTGAATTAGGAAAATTGGTCTCCAAGAATGGATACGACGTATTAGATAAACACCTATATGGCGTATCCACTGTTTTTAAACTTATGTTGACTAAGTCAATGAAATTGCCCAATACGACGTATTGGACAAAATCCAATATGGCGTATCGAGTTTTGGTATAAAAATCCAGCTGATACGTCAAATCAGTTTTCACACACAAATTAAGAGCGGAATTAAGAGATAGGGTATTTACAAGTGTGAAGAAAGCTGGAAGGAAAAAGTCTAACTTAAAGAGTAGCTGAAAGAAAAGTACTTCCCGAGAGACAACCCAGATTGTTATTTATTTTTATCGAGTCTGTCTTCCCAGACATCAATATGGCGTATCCGCTCCATACCATACGCGTATTGAATGTCTGGACGTTATCAGAGTATTCATGTACATGATACGGCGTATTCAACAGACTAACTCGTATTTAGATACTTTTTACAAGTTTTTCAATACGGTGTATTCCAGTTTATGGATACGGCGTATTGGTTTCCTGTACAGTTTGTTTAGTTTATTTAAATAACCGTAGGTACCGAGATATGATAATTTGAATGTTTTTCCTATATTTTACACAGGACCTCGCTGCAAAGAAATTGACGAAGTTGGTAAAGTATCGATCATCTGGAATCATATGTGTGATTGTAGTCATGCTGGTATCCAGACGCATTTACAACACACATCCTTGCTCATAAACTCAACTTGGAGAATCTACCAATCAAAATGTCAGGGGAGTTTTTCATTCTAATTCTTTTAATTTCTGTTTTTAATGTTTTATCTATACAACGAGGACGTTGTATAATTCAAGTGGAGGGATGGGGATTAGAATGTATACTTGTCCTATTTTTCACATAAAATGCTTAAATTATGCTCAAATTTAATTTTTTTT
>BQNB010061218.1:0-25231 GCA_026074375.1 Tanacetum coccineum | reverse complement strand
AGTTAACATGTCAATAAGAAGTTGTTGAATCCCTAATGTACGTTGTGCAGGAGTTATTTGGAAATGGAAAAACGATTCAGAATCAGGAGCGGCTCAACCTTCACGGGGGCCTAAAGCGAAGCATTAAAATGGGGCCTTTTTATAAAGTTATTTGTCAAAATAAAATTTAAATAAAATTTACCTTTCTAGCCTTTTTTGATGCGAAATCTTTGATTAATTTTTTAAGATCAATATCGTATAATATTTCATTTTCAATCGATAAATGAGTCAATCCATTTAATCTTTCTTGTGACATTATTGATCTTAAATAATTTTTAATTAACTTAAGTTTTGAAAAACTTCTTTCCGCCGAAGCAATTGTCACCGGAACGGTTAAAATTATTCTATATGCAATATAAGCGTTAGGGAAAGAATTTAGATTTCTAATAGAGTTAAGTATATCAATCGGTGTAGCATTTTTTAAATGTATAATTTCTCTCAATACTCTTAGTTCCGAAAATAAATCTATACCGTTAATATCCGAACAATTGTTATGGCTTAAAGAACTTTCAAGGTTAAGACAACTCTCTTTTAGCTTATTATCATCAAGTGACTTTAAATTTTCAATGCTAAATAAAAAACTAAAGATACCATCATATACTCTAAATTGGTCAAATCTACTTTCAAGTGATGAAATAGCTTGATCTACAATGTACAAAAAATAATCTAAACAAAATATGTAATATGTTTCAGATAAAAGATAAACTAAACAATTTGTTTACACTATAAAATTGAAAGTAAGAACAATAGAACTTGATTGTAGATGACCAAGTTTCACAAAAAAGATATATACACTGCCACAACGCCACTTAAGTTTAATTACTCCAATATAATACTTGTATGTACAAGTGTAGAACCTGATCACCTATGAACATAAGCGAATAAATCTATAAAAATGCATTCATTACATGATTTATGATTATATGTATAAGTATTATGAGAAAAGTAAATAACTAAAAGTCTAAAATAGCAAATAAGTAATTAAAAACCATGTTACCTTTGTGACAAACAACCCACTGTCCAGTAGAATGCAGATGATCAAGTGGAAAGGATTGCCAAATGAATTGATTGATTTTACTAGTAATAATGAGTGTAAATTCAAGTTGGAATAACCAAATAAAGGAAAATGAGATCTGTCGCCAAGGAGAAGAAAGAACAGAGATGATATGATTCACTGATTAATGTGGAATTCTAAAGGTCGACCGTAACGTTTTGATCATGTATAAAAACCTTCTAACCAGATTTTTAATGGGCTTATTAATTTAGTATGTGTTTAGTTTTCATAAAAAATGAGCCTTTTATTGTAATTGATATATTGGGCTTATCTTAACATAAAAATTAAAAGAAAAGAGGTCCAAATCTTCCATTATAAAACATTTATCCGCTATTTAGGGCCTTTTATAATCGAATTTTTATAGATGACAACCTAAAAAACATATCAGTCACTATATATATATACAATGGCTTTGAAAATCGGGGGCCTTAAAAATTTGGGGGCCTAAAGCCCTAGCTTTACTTGCTTTACCCTTGAGCCACCCCTGTTCAGAATATACGTCTATGAAGAAGGAGATCCTCCAATATTTCACAATGCACCATGTTACGGAATCCTTGGATTGGAGGAACGATTATTGGAGTGAGCAAAAAACGAAAATATCCGAATTAAACCGAAAACAAAACTGAACCAACAAAAACTAACCGAACCGAACTAAATAAACCGAACCGGCGTTACTTAAACCGACCGAACCGAAGATGGTTAATCGGTTTATGATCGGTATTGGTTTTAGCAAAATAAAAACGACATAACCGAAAACCGAAAATCAACGATTTACAATTATAATTAATAAACTTTGATATATTAATTTTAGATGCATTTTTAATTATACATAAATCGTTTTCTTTTTTTAAAATAAACTTTACACACAATTGTTTTAAAATTGTCTCGGATGTCTTTTTGTAGATATTTTAGCGGAAGTATTGAGTCATAAGTCATGTGCCTCAGATTAGTTATTTTCTTAAGAATTTGTATGTGCTTGGGTTTGTGATTGAGCTCTTTCATGAGCTTGTGACCATGTTATGTTGTTTTGATTGAATATTAAATACAGACGTTGGTTTGATTAATTGTTGGTTTTTAACTTGAATTACGTAGAAGAAAAATATGTTACAGTATTCGTTTTGGGTGGACCCATAAACCGAACCGTGACTAGAATTCATACCGTACCGAAACTTAAACCGAATTCTAGATGGTTCGGTAGGTCTCGGTTTGACCCACAAAAAAATTAATTCGAACAAACCGAACCGAACAATCCCGAGTGAGAACGAACGATCAACACCCTTATTGTACGATATACTAATGATTAGGTTGCGATAAGCTATTCATGCTAATGATTGGGTTGTGATATTATTGTAACAAATTGATTCTTACAGTATTGATCTTAGTTGTGAAATTCAAAATGTTAGAAATCTAATTTTAACTTTTAGTAACTTGTGAACTTTATTGAAGCCACAAAAGGTGTGAATTAACAGGAACAATTATAATCGGGTGCTTTTTGCAAATACTATTATCCAATCTTATAAGAATGAGCTTCACAACACACGTTTGGCCCAGTGAGGCCACAAATAAAATAAGTAGGAGTCCGATGAGTCTTTAACTTTGAGCGTTTTATTCACATAACCTCTTTGATGAACCTAGGGGGTCGAAGTATGAGGTCAACTTGAGCCAAACTTGATGCAATGTTGATCAATATGATTAGTTTTCTATATTTCGTTTCACTTTATGAGATTTAATATTTATCATTGACTTAATGAGGTTGTCATAAGACACTTTTCAGTACCATTATCTAACTATATTATCAGAATCCAGCATTACCAAGTTGCCAACTACGGATAAATATTTTTATTGCCAATTGCCAAATGATGCATCCAAAAACTTGTGGGCCATACATAGCAGTATACATGTTGGCCTAATTGGTAGGTCATCTTAAAATGAAGCTTGTATCTTCGACCCAGTCCATCATCACTGGCTTGTTTCATCAAATGGGCCTGGTACTAACTCTCCATCTAGGCATCTAAAAAAACTCTTGTCAAATTAAACATTTAATGAAACTTCAGTTAACCATCTTTCTGATTTTTTATCTGACTAATTTACATGATTTGAACGTATCATCACATAGACTCAAACTAATTAAAGTTTTATCTTTTTAAAAGGTTGACGAGACCACTTCAAAGTTATTTGTACTTAGCAAAAAATAAACTTGAGATCTCTCACATTTTAATTACGATAGTCATAAGCCGTTTGACATTATGGGTGTGTTTGGAAAAAGTAGCAGTAATAGTGAGCATTAACAGTGAACATTAGTTGTAAGCAGTAGTTGTGAGCGCTAGCTGTCTCTTTTATGAAATGTTTGGTAACATAGTGTAGTCTTAATTATTATGTATTGTATAAAACAGCTCATAAACCATGGGCGTAGCAAGGGATTTGTTTAAGGCTAAGCCTATTTTCTTAGAAGATATCAGCAAGTGCCTAGAAACATATTGTAATATATAATTATGTAAAAACGTTCTTGAAAATGTGTTCATTTAGCGCTTTAGCAGCACAAGAAGCGTATTCACATCGTTTAGGCAATCTAAAAGTGGACTTAAGAGTTAATATGAAGTCATTGCTCAACTGTAATACGAATTCCTGCTTGAACTAATACGCATATACGTTTTTTTTAGTGGGGCAAAAGTAACACTTTTAGCAAACTGTGCTTTACAATATAATACATATGTATACTTTTGAGGCTTTCTGGGTGGGCCATGGCTCACCTTACCCGTGACATAGCTATGCCATTGTCCTAAGGGCCCGTTTGGTTCGTAGAATGTTTTTACAAGGAATTAGAATCTATCAAGGATTGAGAATCTTAAGAAATTGGAATGTCAAAATTCAAAATATGTCATGTGTTTGGTTAGGAGAAAGAAATGAAATTACATGTCAGATTTCTGTTTGGTTTACAAATAATATTTTTTTTAAAAACTTTTTTTAATTCTTTTTAATTTTTTATTCGTACGTTATTTAAAAAAAAATTAAAAATTATTTAAAAATTATTATTTTTTTAAAATAACGCACGAAAGTATTGACGATGTATGTGAGACGGAATGTTTAATTCCTTAGTACATGGATTATAAGATTCCATCACTTTGTATAAGGAATGTTTAATTCCTTAGTACATGGATTTTAAGAAAATTAATACATTCCAATTCCATCAGTTTTTCAACCAAACACGATTTAGAATTTAAATCTAATTTTAATTCCTTAACAATCCTGAAGAAACCTTGAACCAAACGGGCCCTAAATGCTTAAATGTTAGTACTTTATAGAGCGTTGAATAATGGGCATTCCGAAAAAAGATAAAGCACTTTGTTATTTGCCAAACGAGCATTAGAAATCACAATGATAAATGCTCCTAAATGCTCGTTAACGCTTTGCGCCAAACACATCCTAATGTCACTCCTGATTGTTTAGCTTTATTGTTTGTTTGAGACTGTATCAAGGAATTAGAGTTGCATAATATACTTTACCTTGTAGTTATAGTTTGAAAATCCTACTTATGTGTATCTTGTACCGAGTGTTTATGTTTATACCATATTGTGGGACATAAGTTTTCTCAGCAACGAAACAGAGTCTCAACTAATCTCCTTGTATTCACATAGTATGAATAAGTATTTTTTATAAGTTCAATACAAAATATTACAGAAACAAAATGAAATATTGGGATGGATAAAAGCTAGTTAAATTAGAACCAAGCATTTGTAGATGAGGAATTTGAAAGCAAAATGGCAAAAAAGCCCAATCCTGGACGTTATCTTTTTTGTCCACTTCAGGAAGAAAACAAATATTTTCCATGACATTTTATTTTACTATAATTAATTACGATATTTTGTTTTAGCTTTAGTTATATCAATTAACATTAACAAAAATGAATAATTTAAAGTCGTATTGGGCATACTCACATACCCATCAAGTACATCATTTTGATTAATTATACATTTGTTTTCTTATATGCCGTCTCACATTTATTGCACAAGTGACAACACAACTTTGTATAGAACTATAGACAAAAAACAAACGGCTTTTGAGTGATAAATGCATTGTTTCGACCAAACAAAAAAATCTAGTATCACCCGCTATGCTTAATTTTTATAAATTCGATATATCATGCCACATGAGCATCTTATAAAACTTTTTGAGTTGATAGACTTGTAATATTTTCGTCTCAAAATAAGTGTCTAGTTTGACCTTACAAAGTTAAATTGGTTTAACTTTAACTATTTTTTTGTTATATAACAGTTGATGCAAAATACTCCCTCTGTCCCATAATTATTGTCCCCGACAAAAAATACACAGTTTAATAAAAATGCATTTATTACTGTTTTTTCTCTCTTACTTACCCTTAGCTAATTAATTGAAGTCTTCTTTAAAGTTCGTAATAATAATTTCAAACAAGGGTAATATAATAAACTTGATCAAACTTCCCTATCTATTTTTAGTAGTGGACAATTAAATTGGGACGTCCCAAAAAGAAAACATGGACAATAAAAATGGGACGGATGGAGTATATAAATGGATTGAGTTTCAAAATGTATTTTTCATTGGTATAATTTTCATCAAGTATTATATAACAAAAAAAAATTAAGATAAAAGTTAAACCAAATTAACTCTCAAAAGTCAAAATAGACACTTATTTTGAGACGAAGGGAGTATGTGTTATGGTGCAAACATTTTACGACTTTGTAATTAACATATAAGAGGGAAGGGAGTGGTCGTGCCATGGGTTCGTGCCAAGCTATGGCGCGAGATTGAGCCATGGCGCACCACTCCGTGGTTCGCGCCAAGCTCTCTCGCTTCGTGGCTAACAGCCCACGCGAAAGAATTTTTTTTTTGTTTTGAAAAACTAGCCTTTGGGGGAGCGGGTTTTTGAAAAAAATACCCCCAAAACCTTATTTTTACCCCTTTAAAATCCTATAAATACCCCATTTATAATTTATAACTTCACACACAATTTCCATATATATTCTACATCAATACTTATCATTTTTCTTTGAAATATGAATCCAAATAATCTCAACGATTTTGACACAACCAACACATACGATCATTATGATGCTTTCTTTCAACCCGACTATGATCGCTATATGCGAGATTACGAGTCGTATCAACATTATATGAGTTTGTGTGAGCAAGAAGCCGGGGGTTCGAGTTCCGGTCCTATTAGGAGGAGGAGATACATATATCGTGAACGAGAATAGACGGAAGAAAAGCTAATCGACGACTATTTTGGTGACGACGAGTACGAGCCTAAATATCCGGAAGACACGTTTAGGCGAAGGTATCGTAGAGCACTACAACTATTAAAATAAAAAAGTCAACGATATCTAATTATGAGATGTTCAGCCTATTCCCGAGTACTTTACATATTTTAGCTCACGCTCGATGCGACCAGGTCGTAGAGTAATTGTCATATTTTTAAAGTGCACATCCGCCATACGCCCAACTTGGCGTACGGCAGCTGCACCTGATCATTTAAGAGTATTTTGCAAATTTCTTGCACGAACTCACGAGAATGTTTAGATAACATTACTAAATGCATATCACGTATTTATATAATCAAAATTTTTTAAGAAGACCAAGTGCACTGTTATTGAAAAATCATATAAATTGGGTAGGGCGAAGAAAAACATGGACACCCCAGAAGCTGGAGTAAATTGATTGTATGCATAGGTATTGTGAAAAAACTGCCCAAAGTCTTACAAGGGCAGTTCAAAAGAAGGGGATCATATATACCCAACTCTTATGTTAGAAAGCTGTTCGGATCAAAGATGTGGATTTTGGCAAGCAGATTTAGGTTCCAGGGGCGAAATAATGATTTAAAATGTGTTATATGGTTTCCATTATTAGATGATGAAATTGCAGATATCGCATCCAGAATGTCCGGTTTATAGTATACGGCATACATATCAGAAAATGTTACTATTTAGCCGACGGTATTTAATCCCGGAATGGATCTACCGTTTTGTCAAAACGTTTTTTTAGTTACAAGGGATGCCAAGACCTTTAAGTTTAAAACAGTTCAAGAAGCTGCAAGAAAAGATATTGAACGGGCATTCGGAGTCCTACAAGGTCGTTGGGGTATTATACGACAACCCGCGCGTGCAATGCAAATCAACACCCTCAAGAGAATCATGTATTGCTGTATAATTTTACATAACATGATATTGCAAAACGAGTGATTAGAAGTTAACCCTGAAATCATATGTTCGTGAGTCCAAACCGAACATGGTATAGAAGCTGGGTCGAAAGATGTTATTACATGTTAGGAAGGCAATAAGTAAACTTTCACGGATAGGGAAAACACACATCGATCTTCGACAAGACCTTGTGGAGCATCTATGGAATAATCAGTAGTTTGTGTTTTTATGTAATGTTTAAGTTTTATGATATTTAAGTTTTTATGTAATGTTTAAGTTTTTATGTAATGTTTAAGTTTTATGATATTTAAGTTTTTATGTAATGTTTAAGTTTTTATGTAATGTTTAGTTTTATGTAATGTTTTATTATTTAATTTAAGTTTTATAAGTTTTTTAATTAAAAAATAATAAAAAATTAGTTTGGCACCAGAAATTCTGGTGTCAACCAATGCCGCTGAATTCTGGTGCCAAACACCATTTTGCTGACGTGGCACCACTTTTTCTCTATGGCACGAGAAGTTTGGCACGACCGCTCCCCGTGCTTTAACCCTTACAATAAATGTTTTGAGATTTTAATGAGGTCTAACGTTTAAGAAATTTTTGCATACCGCAAATGCATGTCAAACAAGGTTTTTAGCCCGCGCTTCGTTGCGGAGCGCGGGCCAAGCTTCCAACTTTATAGTGTCCTATTAGCCTCTGAAGCACCCGTCACCGTATCCTGTATTTCGTGTTGTCGACGCTGGCTTGCAGGACTCTGAGCATCTCTAAATATACTCAGAGCACCTAATTCCTGAAGACAACCAATCTGCATCCCAATAATAACGTTTTGATAGAAGGTTATGTGTGTCTAAAGCTTGCTTTTTCAACTTTTTTCCGTAAATGTAACACAACAATTAGAATAAGACAGGAGAACGTAGACTCTGATTATTTATGAAAGATACCCGATTCATCACATACAGAGAGACATAAAGAACGATTGCAAGATACTCGTAAAATATAAGAAAGGGCTTATAGAATCTGTGTCCTATAAGCTATGAATGATAGACTAACCACTGATATATAGTAGTTCGTCACACAACTAAATTATTTAATTGAGCAAGTTCATAACACATTGAAAAGTGTATGCTTCTGATTAAAAGTAAAACGATAACATGCAAACATTTTATAATATGTATGTATACAAAAGTGGACACAACCTTCAGTTGAGTGGACAATATATTTGCTCACATTTGTGGAAAACTAACTTCTAGCTCAAACAAAGTTATGTCTTTTTCCTTTATGTGAATTCTATTACCGGTCTAGTAGTCCTTAAAATTTTGAAAGCGAGTCCATATCAGTTTTCATCACCAAAATACCCTTGCAAGTTTCTGCAGAAAATTTACTTCTTTTTAACAAAAACGCAGAATTTCTTTCTAATTTTTGACCCGTTAACATATGTTTTTAGCCTTAGTTATCCTCGCGAGAAAGTAAAACGACATTTTAAACAACTTTTTAGATTTACCCGAGACTCAAAACTTGACAGAAAAGGACAAAAATGCCCCTATATCAGATCTGATGCAAACTAAAAAGAAAAGAAAAACGCAGATTTTATTCTAAGCTTTTCGACCCGTCTTTACACATTTTTAAGACTAACAAGCCTCGCGAAAAAGTAAAACGACATTTTAAACAACTTTCATGAGAAAATGACGAAAATGCCTTTTTTCGAATCTGACAGCAACTCATATTTTCAATAGTGCAGAAATTTAGCGTAACATTTTCTAAACTTATTTTGACTATAAAAACTTCGTTTTTGAGAGTTACGGGACGATTCACCCGCCGAAACGTTCATAATAACAAGCTCTATCATTTATTAAGTTAAAATTTAGTTTTGGAATTTTTGACTCGCCCAAACACGACCTTTAATTTTCTGCCCTATACGGGTAGCTTTAAGCCCTTTCAAAACTTCAATTTCTCATACCACAAACATCGCCAACATACTTAAACTATCCTAACACCATTACTAATCATCACAAATCAACCAAACACCTCAAAACGTAACATGCACCACAATCTATGGATTCTTGATATAAAATTAAACACATGCATACATAATTAAAATCAATCAACATAAAAGGGTAACAAAATACTTACAAACTCAATGCAATGCAAGGATAATCAAAACAATCAAACCCTCTTTGGTTTGATTGTTGGCCGATCACCACAACACCCCAAAACAAGCCCTAGTTTGATTTTTACTACTCCAAATCTTGTATCCTAAACCCTTGCAATACCAATTATACCCAATTAGATCAAAATCCTTCAAAATTTAAAATCTTCAAAATCAAGAACCTTGAGAAACAAGATGCATGGTTGATTTTAATTAAAAGAATGATGAGGATTAGTATAGGAGTGATTTGGGATTAATAGAAATTGATTTGGTAAAGTTTGATGATGATTTTTGGTGGTTTTGTGGTTGTGCGCGTCGAACAGAAAGGGAGAGGAAGAGAGTGTCGTTGTTTTTTTATCTGTTGTATGTGTGTGAATGAAGGGGGTCAACACATATATAGGTGGTCAAACATGACTAGTTAAGTTCTTAAGGGGGTGTTTGTTTTAGAATATAGTAGGAGTAAAGGTAATAAGGGAGTGTTTGTTTTCTAGTTTAGTAGGAGTTAATTAGAAGGAAAGGGGATGTTTGGTTTTTATGTTTTGTTTATTTTATATTTATATTTTTATTTTTCTAAAACATTTATACCACAATATTTGATTTAAAACACTTAGTTAAAGTATTAAAAAGTGTTAAAGTACTAATTTTGACACGGCTTCGGCAAAACGCGGGAAAAATCATAAAATACTAAAATAACAATAAATTGACTTCCGGAGTGAAAACATTAAATTTTAAATTTCTTAAAACGCTTTACGGATAATTATTCAAAGCACAACTCGTAAATAACTAAAAACGACGATTTTCGATAAATCGGCTAAAAACAAAAATAATAAATTCTATAAAAAATAGAATATAGAATTAGGGCTCGGTTTAGAATATTGACCGTAAAATACGAGATGTGTTCGTCTTGTAATATATAGTATATAGTAAAAGCAGTTAAGCAAACTACTCTTGTGAAAGAGTAATAAGCTAATCACCAATAAGATATATTTCCGAAAAGTATGGATGAGAAAATTACCCTTAGGAAAGGATAAAGTTCAAATCGTTCCCGAGTTGTTTTCCTAACGAAGCGTGAATATTGAAAATCTTGTTTCGGTTCGTGATCGCGTGCTTGAATAATTGATATTTTGGATTTTGGATTCTAAAACTAATAACGCAAAGGGAAAGCATAAAAAGGCATGCTAGACTAGAAATAAAGGCAACTTAAAATTCTAACGACAATTAAAACAATTATAAACTAATTAATAACTAAAATTAACTAACTAATTAACTAAAAATGACAAATTAAAACTCTAAAAACTCAAAATGCAAATTTCTTAAACTAAATGACTTAAACTAATTTTTAAAAGACAAAAAATATTTCTTTATATTTTTAAACTATTTAAAACTATTTTTAAAACTAAATAAGACTAAAAATTAAATTAAAAATATTAAACTTAATCCTAAAAATTTGAGAAAATTTAAAAATACTAGACACTATTTCTGAGGTTTACAAAGAAAAACTACTCAAAAAGCTTTTACCAATAAGCTGCTAAAAATCATTAAGCTAAAATAAGCTTAAAACTAAAAACGTATAAGAATTAAATGGTGTAAAGGGATAATGAAAAAGACCCAAGGGCGACTGGTAAGACGTGTGCGTTGTGTGAGGGAGGTCACAGGTTCAAGTCATGTGACCTACCTTTTTGTAAAAACATTTTTTTTATTTTTGAAAAAGCTGAAATACGCTACTTTAATAAAGGGACTTATAACTAGAACTTAATAATAAGCAAAAAGAAGACAATCAAAAGTGACAGTTTCTAGTTAAAATTGTTTTGATATTAAGCTAAAACTGTTTGGCTTTTTGAGACTTAATAAGCAAAAAGAAAAACTGATAAGCTTGAAACAGACCTAGACTTATACCTAATAAGCACTAATGACAAGAAATAAGCAAGTCTATTAAGCTAGAAAACAGATAAAAGCAATTAGACAGTGGACTAAAAAGGAGATTTTAAAGACTATGACCACTACTTTAAGCTAAAATTTAGAACTAATAAGCACATAGAATAAGCTGAAATATGAAAACAGATTAAGATTGAAACTCAATTAACACAAATAAGCTGGAAGTAAGCAAATTGGTTTAGAAAATAAGCTAGAAAAAATGAAATTAAAGTAACAGTTTACTCAACTTATTTTTTTGGCTTTTTGAAATGAAAAGACTACTTGAAGCTTAAAATTAAGACTTTAAAACTATTTTTGACCAACTGAAAACTCAAAACAGATTGAGAACAAACTACAAATAGCTAGATTTAACAAAAATTATCTTAAATTAAGCTAGGAATTTATCTCTAATGATCTGCAAATTTAGACCTTTAAGCTCAAACTAAAATCTAGCACTACTTAACTGTTTTTAGCTAAGATGTTTAAAATGCATTCCTAACAACTATTGACCCAAAACAGATGTAAATTGGTGCTAATGCAACCCATTTTGAACATAAAAACCACATAAGCACAAAAACAACTCCTTAAATAGACTATAAAAGAATTCAACAAATAAGCAGTTTAAAACACTTATAAAATGGAAGACTTAAGATTTTGATAAAAAAACCTACTACAAAACTTAACACTAACTATTATGAGCTTATGAAAACTAGCATTTAGACCTAATTTGAGCTTATGAAATCCATTTTGATGACTAAAACAGCTTGCACATATCTTTATCATGTTAATGTTACTTAACCCAAACACCCCTTTAAAACATGAAAATTCAATTTTAAACTAAGACAGATCAAAATAAGCTACAAAATGCTAAAGCAGGTTAAGAACTATGATTACTGTAGACAAATAAGCAAAAGCCTTAGGAGAAAAAGCACTAGATAATAAGCTAGACTAATACTATAAACTGAATTCAATAAGCTAATACAAGACTAAATAACCACAAATAAGCAGAAATAAGCAGTTTAATAAGCTGACTAAGAAATTAAACTAAAATAGTAAAAGTAAACATCCCTAGTCCTTTGCTCTAAACAAAGACTTAAAACTGCTCTTAAGAGCTTATCTACAAGCTCCAGCTTATTTTTATAAGCTGGTATAATCCCATAAGCCCATCCATTTTGGCTTATCATCCTTAACATGAAGATTAAAATGACTTTGAGGTTATTTAAGTTACAGGCATATTAAGTTAAGCTACTAACGAAAGCTTACGACATAAGTATTAGCTTTTTAGGTAATAAGAGCTTATTGCTTATTCAAGTGAAAACCAAACACATTTTGAACAAATTGCATAAAAGTAAAACATTAACTCAATACACAATTAAAAGGAAAACTGAAATTTTATTAATGTTAAAAGAGGTTACAAGCTTTTAAAATGAAAATACAATAAGGAAAATTATAATAAGCTGAAAAGTTAAGCTAAAATACTACTAAAAGCTAGATATCTCTAACTGTGTGAATGCCTCTATTTATAGCAGGAAGAGGAAGGTTCTAGGCCATGAGGAGCGTTCTTCAGCTTCAATCCAAGCCCTTGAATCATAACAAACTTCCATCCATCCATTTTGAGCCCTTAGATTGCCTCCACGTATTTTCAACCAATAGGAAGCCTCAGAATTGCCAACGTGGCATGGGTATGATGTCAGAGGTGCCACGTTGGCCTTCTAGATGGTATAGGAGCGTAGGAGGGAAGGGTTTTACCCTGTGTTAATCGTTATGTGTAAAAAAAACAAGGGAAGAGAGACGATAAACAGTGAATTTGACCATGTATTTATTCCTTTGACTTAGACCGGGTATGGATTGGGCTTATTTCTTTAGGCTTGAACAGGACTAGGTATAAATTGAACTGGATTTGGAAATTTGGACAAGGCTTTTATTTTGGCAAAAGTGGTTAGTATAATTCAAATGTTAATGGGCTGACTTGGCCCATTAGACGGGTACGGGTTGGCCCATTAAAGATGAATACACTCTCGGTTTAGCTTTCTCACGCTCTTCTAATCTCGTGCTCAGTTTTGTCCTTTTTGGCTTTGTTTTTGTCCTTTTGTGAATATCCGTTACCTGCACAACACATTTAACAAAACAGACAAATACAATGTATTTTCTATTTGTTTTTGGTCATTTAAGCTCGTTTTTATAAAGAAAAGTGATATGTGATTAAACACATATCAAAATCCCCCATACTACGCTATTGCCGTGTCCTCACGCAATGTCATAAATACACATAGAAAACTAAAAATTTCAACCCCCTTAGACTAATTACCTCAAAAAGTAGCTAAGTGTTCATCTAAGGGGATTAAGAAATCGCTAGTTTTGAAATGCCCCGTTCTACCATTTATATATATATATATATATATATATATATATATATATATATATATATATATATATAATATTTAAATGTGTGTGTGTGTGTGTGTGTGTGTGTGTGTGTGTGTGTGTGTGTGTGTGTATACATTTTTTATATGAAACTACAACATGTTTGACTTTTATTATTTAA
Organism: Tanacetum coccineum; assembly: GCA_026074375.1. Lineage (NCBI taxonomy): Eukaryota > Viridiplantae > Streptophyta > Magnoliopsida > Asterales > Asteraceae > Tanacetum > Tanacetum coccineum. Next base: position 11,363 of record BQNB010061218.1, on the reverse strand, counting down.
TCATAACTTTTAGGATCACGAAACAAGAAACACTTATAAATAGTATCCAAAAGGATAAATCCATCGTCCTTAATTTTTCACCCGTCTCAAACCAAGCTTAAAAACGAAATCATTGTTAAATACAAGTTAAGATGCTAACACTACTCATAAATGCAAATTATGTACGCATAGCTACTTTCCGCTCCCTTATTCCTAAATCCTCTAAGGATTTTATTATTATTATTGGTGGAAAAATTTAAATTACGTCCTTTTTTTTTATAAAGTAAACCCTACAGTTATATACCATAATTAGTTTTGAAATGAACGTGTAGCTTAAAGGATAACGTACTACTGGTAAGAATTAAGGTCAAATTCCACGGTTCTCTAATTCGCGCCCCCCCCCCCCCCCCCCCCCAACTATGTGATTAGGGGTGTTATCCTCGTTTATTTCAATCCGAAACAACTCAATACGGTCAGAGACGGGGTAGTAGGCCTTTATTTAGATAACCCCGGAGTCAAAATTTGGCTTTATTATTTTATTATTGCTACATTTTCATACCCACCACACCACACACAGAGCACACTACATAAAACAACTACCACATCGGCCTATCAGCGCTGTACACCCCAACCCTCCGACATGGTCCAGGAGTCTTATTTCGACTAGGAGATCCTCGACCTTTTTGAAAACTGCCACATCGGTATGCGAGCCGACCATGGTCCAGTAAACTTTTATCAGTCTCGGATTTATTATTCTTATTATTACCTCCACCCTTTAAACGACTGCCACATCGGTATGCGAGCCGACCATGGTCCAGTGGTCTTATTTCGGCTTCGGTTTATTACATTATTATTATTATAGCCAAATTTCAAGTCCTGTGGTCTTTTAACTACCTAGACAACGGTAGCGAGCCGTCAGGAATCGGTAGCCTATTTTCCCACAACACTGACAAAACCTCGATGTGTACCTTAATTTCACCAGAAGGAATTTCTACGAAGGGATTTAATTAAAAGAATCGTCAAAATCAAGTTACTTTATTTTTTAACTATTATATTACGTTTATTAGCTCGGTGAGAAAAAAGCCATAATTACCTCCTATCACTCTAATGAAAATCCAACTACTCCAGGCTTAGCATCTAACTTATATTCAACTCTATCATTTTTCGTTATTCGCAAATTTAAAATCTTTTATAAAAAGATCCGCGAATGCTTAGTCTAATAAAATCAAGCTTTTCATATTTAAAGTCTATTATGGAAACTTGCAAATTCTTGGCTTTTTCAAGCTAGAATTCGCGTTTTAAAGCTTCGTGTATAAAAGACTGTATGATATCATATTACACAGCCCGGATTATGATTCTTAGATTTGGCTAGTTTCTAGAGAGAGAAACACATAGAGAGATATTTTCTAGAGAGAGTGTATGTGTTAAAGTGTAAATGAATAATGACTAGCTTACCTCTTCCAAAGTTGGAAGAGGCTTTTATAGTTCTTACAATATACCGGGTATTAGTACCCGGCTTAATACCGAAAGTCATACGATTAACTATTAAACTACGAGCTATAATAAATAGTAAAATACACGGGGTGACCGAGTCTTTTTCTAATATCTAACAATCTCCCCCTAAGGGAGGTCACCCCTGAAAATACTAAACTTAATCACTTCATAGTTTTTTGCTAGTAGACTTTTGATTTCTTCTTTTGATATCTTGTACATTTAGGGTAGTGATCTTTTGATTCATCATTTACTTGTCTTTGATTGTGATCTTAAGCTTTCTTGAGATCATCGGCCAAACATAATCTTACATCATCTTGTAATGGATCGCCATCTTGTGCACTTGTGAAGAAATAAACGATATCAGAGTTTGCGGAAGCTTTGACACCTTTATGAGATCTTTCATAACTTCATAACAAGTGTAGGTCGTGTCTGAGCATTCGGTTATTCACTTGACATTTCTGGTACTGGGTATCTCCATCTCCATCTCCATCTTTAAATTATCCTGTAATGAAACAGTTAGCAATAAAGAGAAAATTGATTTGAAAAATCAGTCTAAGTGTTAATTATGAAAATATTTTGTAACACTTCGAGAGTTTTGATTGTTTGTCAAATGTTCAATAACCGTCAATTCATATACTGGAACAAGTTTGATTCACGTAGAATCGCACCATCGTTTCTTTCCAGTTGACACAAGTTTGATTCTTGTAGAATCGCACAAGTCACCTACCAAGAGCTTGTTTGATGTTGGCTCTAGCAGGATTTCCATCTTCATTGTGAAAAACCTTCGTTTCACTCGGATGTTCTGGCAATATCACAAGGATAATGCGTAGGACTCTTAGGATAGTCTTGTTTCCACAGTGTGTGAAAGACAAGAGAATTGGCAATGTGTCCTAACGAGATTAATTGATGATCTCTTGGCTCTAGACTCAATAGTGCGTTTTGGTTTTAGTGATCGGAGGCTGGAGCTGACTGCCACCTTTTCAATATCAACTAACTCGGAGTGAGAAAGTCAATAGATTACGTGTTTAGTCTCCGTGAGAAATGAAACAGAAATCTTTTGAGAGATTCTGAGTGGCTAGGGAGGGTTGTGCATTGCATCACTGGGTCCATGATGTCGGTCTTCAATGTCAGCAATCATCTTAGTGATTCTGGCAGCATATGTATTGACCCGGTTTCTGCCTAAGTGTATGGAGGGCTTCTTTCTTTTCACCCTTTATCCTTACAATTCTTTTTCATTCTTCAACCCCTTCAGTGCTTACCGAGACTTCATGACTAGAACCTTGTTGGGTTTATTCCAGTACTAGCTCCATCTCAGTCGGCACTATTCCCTTATTCTCACTTTTTCTCCTTTTTATGTCATACCTAAGGACTTCTACACTAACTAGTGGATTGTCCCTGGGCAGATCCCTCCGGTTCTGGCTGGATCATTGGAACTTGTACCTAACCTTACCAACCTTATATCTCCGATAAAGTAAAATGCATGGTCAGTCTTTTGGTACAGTTCTCCTTTCCATAAAACCAATTGAAAATTCAATTAAGGTACTTATGATATAAATATCAAAGCGTTTTGTACCTCGATTGTTTTTACTTTTCAAAAACGCTCCCCCTCAAAATGTGCATCGGTATTCGAAATTGTTTAGCACGTTTGGGCGGAGTATACACACGAGTCTTAATAATCACATTTTTATTATTCACATATTTTAATCACATTTTCTCCCCTTATCAAAAATTTTAAACCCTTTGACATTTTGGATATCAATTGATTTAAATATGTTATAAAAATTAGGAGAAAAGTGTGCCAATTATTCACAAGCCGTGTATGAAACATATTAATGCTCCCCCTCAATCGTTGAGGGTCATAGATTATTCCTACACATAATCATCAAAAGATATACTACATAATACTTATATTGTACAAGATATATTATTCACAATAAGATAATATTGACCTTAGTGTCGGAGTGACGATGTCACTCGGTTCTGCTGATCAGTCTGTAGTCAATATCTCTTAGTCGTCCACCGACAAAGCTTTCCAGACTTCGAAAGATTCTCCTGATCTTTAGTCTTCTCTCAATCACCTCGATAAAGTCTTCACTCCTTCTTTTGTCGTCTTCAGTCCATTTCCTATTCTCCATGCCCTTATTAAACTTGAATAGCTTGAAATCTTTAACCATGAAATCCAGCTTTTCTTTGATTCTTGTCAATGTTCCATCGCTAAACTTATGCACCTCATTTATTCTCATCATCTTCCTATTATCATCCCTGTCTCTGTAGATTACTGCTCTTGGTTTGAAGATAATGGTGTAATCTTCTTTGAAAGGAAAATCAGATGCATCCCAGTTAGGTTGTTCCATATTAAGCTTAGTTTGATAGCTCTCAATGCCCAGCTGCAAGTCTTCTACACGTTTCCTTATGACAATGTTTTTGGTCCATAAACTGACCGCGTTGTGCAAATGAACCTTGTCCTGCTTTGGTAGGTGGTCGAGCTTGCCTTGAATATAAAGGATGTTCAAGTCTTCAAAGTCATTGGGATGAAGACTTTTGAAATCCTTTTCTGATATCTTGTACTCATTGTAGTCAGCTCGGCGTAAAACTATCTCTCTCAAGTAGTTGTATCCGTATCTTTCATAAGTCTTGATACTGATAACACTGAGAATTCGCATATGGGATCTGACTGCATCACGATCTGAGGGCTCACTGTGTTTGTTGATGTAGAACTGCTTTCTACTAAACCACCAGTGTGTGATACCATAAGATGCACTGATGTCATATTCTCGCTCACTTTCAATCCATAATGACAGAACTAATTCTTCAAGTCTAAAGTTTTGATAAAGAGCGGCTTTAAGCTTGGATATTGATAAAGCTATACTCAAGATCTTTGTTGAAAAAGAATTGTGGTTGAATAGTCACCTGACCTGGAGGTCCTCCTAAGGGCAACGGATTGCTAATATCAGGAACAAACCTATGACCCTCAGGGTTAACCAAATCAATCTGATTTGTGAGAATCTTATGACATTCTTCCATCTGAAACTGAAGAGAAATGATGTTCTCATGAAAACCTTTCACCATCATGAATACTGGACCTTCAAGATCGGCTTTGCTAAGCTCTTATAACACCCTGTGTTTTCAAGTCATTGACGACATCAATAAATTCACAATGTACCTTTTTGAATTGTACGTGTTTGCTTGGATCTTGATGTGCTTTGGCAAATGCATTTGCCTAGTTATTGTCTGCTTCAGGTAGGTCAATTGGAGGAATGACCCATTCCGGTTCAGGAGAAGCAGGTCTCTCTTCTTCAAGTATTGGTCTAAACCATGTTGTTGTATCCGAAATCTTTAGCATATGAGCGTTATCGGTTTCCTCCGGATCTGAGACATGCCCTTCATAAGAAATTAGAATGTCCTCAGTAGGTAGTTCATCCATAATCACTTTTTTAGTAGGCTCTTCAACTGGATCCTTTGCTGGTGCAGACTTACTAGTTTTAGAAGCCACCTTTAGATCTTTACCCTTGGATGATTCTTTAGTGGTGGATGGCTTCTAAGCAGACTCAAACTCTCTTTTTCTTCTCTTCTTTGTTGACTTACCCTGGTTTGATCCAGCTGAAGGGCCTTCATCATCATCGTCATCATCATCATCATCACCATCATGCCATCTTTTATGGTCTTTAACCGTGTCTGTAACTTCCTTGTCCATGGCATTTTCATCCTCTATCAATGCTTCCATAAGAGCATGATATAATCTGTAGTTGGCAGGATTTCTGTTAGCAGATTTGTTCTTATACATGAATTTGAAGAGAGCACTCTTTAGATCAAATTCTTCAAGTGCAGCTTGATCAGTTGACTTGATTGTATACGTTGGCTCTTGTTTCTTCTCTTCTTGTCCCCTTTTGATTCTGATAATCTCTTCTTGACTCTTTTCAGATTCTTTCTTCTTGCTTGACTCTGGAGTAGGCAGCATAGAGTATTTCTCAACTAAATCTGCAGTGTGTCTTTCAAGAGTCTTAAGGAGAGCATCATCAAGTTTTGTTCCTAGATACTTATCAACAACTGGAGGAACTTGGGATTGAATAAAAGCCAAAACATCAACAGAGTGATCAAACTTCTTTACTTCAGACATATCTTGCTCTAATTTTGCGACTCTTAGCTGAAGGGCGATGAATGGTGTGATTTCTAGGATAGCTGTGGTGATTGCTGGAGCTTTTGTGTTGATTGGTGTTGTTGTAATGGTTGTAGGGATTGGTGTTGTTTGTTGCAAAACTGGAGGTTGCTCAAAAATCGAACTCGTATAGAAAATTAAGAAATTGGATTTACCATAATCAGAAGCACAGAGAAGCCTGACGTGTCAAAGGTTGCTAGTAGTACTCTTTGGAATGTCCAGTCTTTTCAGCCATCCTTCATCTCAGTGTCAGCATTTTTGCGCACGTTAATCCTGTACTTATAAATATCGTCAGAATCAGATTCAGTTTCTTCATTGTCATCCTTAGCATCTGCAAAAATTGACTCATCCGGAACCCCTGGTATCTCACCAGTTCCTTCATCTGAGCCACCAGTACCAGGCTGTCTCCCTAACATTCTCCTGCTATCCTTGAGAGCTTTCATTACGTCAGCGGCCTTTATTACAGCTGGAAGTAAAGTTTGAATACCCTTGAGCTTCTAGGTTGTTTCAGAAATAGCAATATCTGACCATCTTCTTCTCGCAGGTTCGGGGACAAATTCTGAGACAATTCTTGCATGAGTGGCATGAACTTGTCTTCCTGCAGCTTCTTCTTCAGCTTTAGTTAAGCTGATAGATTTTGCTAATTCCAAAGCTATATCTGGTTCAGGAACGATGTTTGTCATCAACTAGATATGGTGGTCTTTTCTTCTTAGTAACTCTTTTACTAGAGGTTTTTCATTCTGATAAGAGGCGTTCTGTTCAGACTCATCAGACACATCAACAGCATTTCTTCAGTGGGATCTGCAGACGTCTTCCCTTTGTGAACCTTTCCCCGCCAGCTCTTCTTGGAGGTATTGACTAGTAGAATACAGAGATGACCCTTCTTGTATATTCTGATTGAAAATCTCTTTATTAAGCATAGTAAGCGAGGAATTGCGAGACAATATGTTGAATCATGTATAATATGCACGGTTCGGTTCGGTTAACCACGGATATCTAAAAGTAAAAACCGAAACCGAACCGTGATAAGCGGGTTTTTTGGGTTTCGGTTCTTTTCGGTTTCGGTTTTTTTAGTTTCGGGTTTTTTCAGTTTCGGATTAAGCGGTTCGGCTCGGTTCGTCGGTTTCTCGGTTTTTTTAACACCCCTAGCAATGTCTTACCAAATCAAAGATGGATAATCAACATTCTCTCTATAAAACATGCCTCACAGAATATCAATTCTTCACTTCCTTAACTTGTCATTGCTAGCTGTCTTTCCAGATAGACACTTGTTGATGCAGGCTACCAGAGTCCTCTAAGGCTGATGCATGTGGTCCATAATCATATTTGTATATTTGTGAAGTGGACCTGAGTATCCAAGATCAACGAGGAATGTGAGAGTGTCTTCATCATTTTGTACTTCAGTAAAGTCTTCACCTTCTTTTCTTGGACAGATATCAAGTATCTTCCTAAAGACTTCAGCATCTATCACACACCTTTTGTCGGCTAGAAGAAACTCATAAGACTCAGAGCCTTTGATCTTAGTAATGGTGTACCAAAACTGTTGCATGAGAATTTCAGGGACATCCGCAGAAATGGTGAATGCCTTGATGCATGTAGAATTCTTGATCACATCAATAACAACTTGAAAGGTTTCTTCTTTCTGCTTTACTGTGGTTTCCAGTCTAACATTTGTTGTGCTTATGTTGACTCTTTCAGCAGTAGGAACCCATAGTTCATCACGAGCAATGATTTGTTCTGTCTCTTAAGGATTCATGATTCTGCTTAAGAAACAACCAATACAGTTCATATACAACATAAATATTCTACTGATTCTCATTGGATATCCTTGATGTGCTGATTGATTTTAGAAACATGCAATGGTTAGTTTTCATGTAGACGTGATAGTGATATAACACTCTCAGAATGAGTCATCTAAGAACAATGAGTCAATGTTAATGGTGAATGCCTTGATGCATGTAGAATTCTTGATCACATCAATAACAACTTGAAAGGTTTCTTCTTTCTGCTTTACTGTGGGTTCCAGTCTAACATTTGTTGTGCTTATGTTGACTCTTTTCAGCAAATAGAACCCATAGTTTCACACTTAGCTATGTCTTGTTCTGTCTCTTGAGGATTCATGATTCTACTTAAGAAATAAAACCAATGTAGTTCATTATACAACATATATATTTCTGATTATCATTAGGTCATCCTTGTTGTGCTGTTGATTTTAGAAACAAGCAATTGGTTATAGGTTTCAATGTAGAGTGTTAGTGAATATACACTCTCAGAATGAGTCATCTAAGAACAATGAGTCAATGTTAACTGTGAAGTTAACAAGACCGATTCAGTTTCGAGATTAAGACTCCTATTCTCATAGAGGGCAAATAACACATTTTCAAGCATGGCACATGAAGATATATGACATAAAGAACAAGATTAAACAAATTTTAAAAAATTGGGCAGAGTTTCTTTTTGTATTTTTGTCATATTTCGCTTGAATTGGTACATGTACATATTTCGCTTAAGCTTTACATGTTTCGCTTAAGACAGAAAGATTGCATGTTTTGCTTGACAATAGTTAAACATATTTCGCTTGAAACAGGGTATTCATGTTTCGCTTGAAACATGTCATACATGTTTCGCTTGAAACATGTCATACATGTTTCGCTTGAAACATGTCATACATGTTTCGCTTGAAACATGTCATACATGTTTCGCTTGAAACATGTCATACATGTTTCGCTTGAAACATGTCAAACATGTTTCGCTTGAAACATGTCAAACATGTTTCGCTTGAAACATGTCAAACATGTTTCGCTTGAAACATGTCAAACATGTTTCGCTTGAAACATGTGTTTTAACATGTTCCGCTTAAGCCTGTGTTTAACATGTTCCGCTATATTCATCAGAACATGTTTCGCTTGCTCACTAAAAATTCATAACTTAGATTTTTAACAACTTAAATCCCTATGAATCATACAAGTAAGCATCTCAATACACTTCTAAGCATTTCATAATCCATAACTACAAAGATATAAAACACTTTCAAGCACAAAAGAGGTATATTCGATCTCAATCAAGAAGAACCACATATACATTATGTTTTAACAACTAGGAGACATGGAACAAACACTTAGGCACATGTAGCATTTAGCAAACACACATATAGAGATACCATCTAGGTTTACCCTAATACACCATCTAACGAGCCAATTAATAATCCATTTCCAAACAATAAGTGATCCTAGGCCACAAAGACAGAATCTAAAGGCATAAGGGAGCTATTGTGAGGCTACCTAACACAGACCTAAGACCAATTAAACAATGAATCACATTTCGCTTCATTCATGTCCACGAAAATCATTGTATCTCCATCAAATGTTAACGAAATAAAAAACGCAACTTTAATTTTATGAACCCTAAATCGATTTTATTCGATTAAGAGCTCAAAAACGAGTTTTAAACTAATTCCTTTTATAAATGAGATGAGAAATGGGTAATGAACGATTAGGAGTGTACCTTTGATCTTGAAATGAGATTGAAAAATTCGAATTTGAATGGAGCGGTTTATGTGTGCGTGTGTGTGTTTGTGTGTGTGTTTGTGTGTGTGTTTGACCAGTTTGACCGAAATATGTAAATGGGTCAAATTTTCAGACTTGGCAAGAATGGTCCTTGAGCTTTACTATGTTTTCTATTTCCTTTATTCACTTATACCTAAGGTTAACTAAGATATATAAATGACAAAATAAGCCCCTACAAGTGTATAGCTAGATCTTAAGTCCTAGATTTTGCCATTAAGCCCCTAAAAGTTAATACCAAAAACACCTTAATTCCTAATGACTTAAAATTAATTAAGACACTCCTCTTTCAATGATGAACCGTTAATGATAAAACTTTTCTTTTTCATCCTAGATTTCTTTTTGAAAGAATTTTTATATTTTCTCCCCCTCAAATAATGTCCCGTGTTCTAACTAAAGAGCTGTAGACATTGTTTGAGTGATAGAAAAACCTTTTCAAAAACTGATGACATCTGATTCTTTTCCACCACACCAATTCAACAAGATTTCTCTTGTTTTCGTAAATAAATGCACTGACATGTACACATATTCATCTTTTGCATGGATATAAAGTAATCCATGCCCGGGGAAAAATAATTACCCGTTGTCAGGAACAACCGTCTTTAAGACGACATGCGTTCCTCAGATTAAAAAGCGGGTTGCAGCCTGAAGTAACTGCAAGCCATTTTGTAATTCCAAATTACTTAAAATATAAGGTCGGGTCTACTAGTAGTAAGGTACATTAGGGAGCCAACCATTCCTCTAAATCGAGTTTGATAAACTGGAATCCCTTTGAGATCCTCATCCAGTTTCAATCGATCCACCATTGGTGTATCGACAGGGTCTGTAAGATCCAAGATTTCGAGAGCATATTTTGCTTGGTTAATAAAGATGCCTCCGGGACTTTGAGAAACTTGTAGTCCTAAGAAAAATGACATTTGTCCCATCATCGACATCTGAAAATTAGAGCTCATCTCTTTTGAAAATATGTTACACGCATTATGATCTGTTGAGGCAAAAATGATGTCATCTACGTATATTTGAACAAGTAGAATATGTTTGCCTGATTTGCGTGTGAATAACGTTGGATCCACGACACCCTTGAAGAAATTGTTGGCCAACAGGAACTTTGAGAGTGTGTCATACCACGCCCTTGATTGAGTGAAGCTTTCTCGATGACTTGAAGAACGCCGAATCCGACTACTCAATAGGGAGTGTTTGGACCACGCTATAAATAAATGTACATCACTATTTTAAATGTTTTTATCAGACTAACGGGGCTTTATGATTATGTTAGGTACTGTAGTTGAAGGATGACGTTAGTTTCAGCACAACGGTCTACACTCACTCCAAACGTCTTACTATTCATTCCAGCTTATGTCCACCAAGCGGAGGACTTTTTCCCTGAATGGTGGGACTTTGTCACAACTTCTACTTGGTTTCATGTCTACTGGCTTAGCTAGCAACAAGATGAGAGCGTCTTTTTTTAAATCACATAGGATGCTTTCATTCAACTCTTATTGTTCATTTGTTGCCTGATCCTTAAGCTGCATAGACTTTTAAATGTCAAAATGGGTCATTTTGAACAGCTTGCAGTAAATCCGAAAAGTGGTCAGCCTCTTTATGTTTTTATTTCTTTTGTGAAAGAAAGTGGACAAGCATTAATACATCCTGCATTGAATGAATCTGCTATCAATGTTCCTCATATCCATTGATGAATGCAGGTACCGTCTCATGCACTGTAAGATAACTGAATTGCAAGAAGATCGTGGATTGAAGGCATATACATAGGCACCCATCTCAGTCTGAAAAGAGATGTGCAAGTAGGAACATGATGGCGCACGAGCTTAATGTTTGACAACTGATGACTTTTCAAGAATGAAGATTTTATGTCGTTATAGATTTTTTTTGTCTAACGCCCCGCAGCAACGCGCGGGCTATCCTGCTTGTTTTTCTTAAAACACATAAATATTGAGATTTTTAGGTAACGAGTTTGAAGGGTTTTCTGAGTTTTTTTTATTTTTAATATATTGATTTCTTATACAGTGAAATAGATCCTTATTGATTTCGTATGTTCATTATGTACGGAAATGTACAATATTCAGTTCTACTTGTTGGATTATGACCATATATGAATTAATATATGTCCGGAAATATTTTCGAACCTAAGGGGACGCCCACGTTTATATGTA
>BQNB010061217.1:0-36585 GCA_026074375.1 Tanacetum coccineum | reverse complement strand
GTCAACTAGGAAAGAGCAAAAAGCATACCCACAAACCCAAAACCGAAAACACCAACTTGGAAATTCTTAATACCTTTCATATGGATTTATGTGGACCAATGCGAGTGCAAACAATTAATGATAAGAAATATATCTTAGTCATCGTTTATGATTATTTTCGGTTTACTTGGGTTAAGTTTTTGAGATCGAAAGATGAACCCCAGAGGTCGTCATCAAAATTTTGAAGCAAATACAAGTCGGTCTCAACAAAACTATTAGATACATCCGTACCGATAATGGCACAGAATTTGTCAATAAAGATTTGACCGCATATTATGAATGTGTCAGCATTTTTCACCTAAAGATAGTTCCAAGGACTCCACAGCAGAATGGCGTTGTCGAAAGACAGAACCGTACTCTTGTAGAGGCCGCTAGGACAATGCTGATATTTTCCAAGGCCCTAATGTTTCTATTGGTAACCCTCTCGGCCGGTATTCACCAGAAAACAACTGGCAACCGATGCCTTGTGGTGCTTGTATAACTTTGTACTGTCAAAAGTCGAACCAAAGAATTTCAAATCCGCAATAACTGAAGATTGCTAGTTTCAAGCTATACATGATGAGATTCACGAATTTGATCGACTTCAAGTATAGGAATTAGTATCTCAACCAGACTGTGTCATGATTATAGCTTTGGATTTACAAAGTTAAGCTTGATGAGTACGGTGATGTTTTAAAGAACAAGGCTATGTTGGTGGCCAAGGGATATCGACAAGAGGAGGGTATTGATTTCTAGGAATCATTTGTACCGGTTGTACGCATCGAGGCTATTCGAATCTTCATCACCAATGCCGCTAGTAAAAACATGACCATCTATCAAATGGATGTCAAGACAGCATTCCTTAATGGCGAGTTGAAGGAAGAAGTCTATGTTAGTCAACCAGAGGGTTTCTAAAAAACCAGTTTCTCCAGCTCTAGCAGTTCTAGTTCCAGTCAATTCAGCCGGTTCACCTTCTTCAACTACCATTGATCAAGATGCACCTTCTCCAAGTCATTCACTGTCATCTTCGGCATTACAATCTCCAACTTCACATTAAGGTGTCGCTACTGGATCTACTATCATTGAAGACAATCCTTTGCTCCTATTTACAATAATCATTTTGTAAACGTGTTTGCTTCGGTACCTAGTTCTGAAGCATCATCATCTGGGGATGTCAGTTCAGCGGACTCAACTCATGTATCTCAACCACATCATCATCTCAGGAAATGGAGCAAGGATCACCCACTTGATAATGTCATTGGAAATCCCTCTTGACCGGTATCCACCAGAAAACAACTTGCAACCGATGCCTTGTGGGTCTTGTATAACTCTGTACTATCCAAAGTCGAACCAAAGACACTTTAATATGCCATAAACTGATGATTGTTGGTTTTCAGCCATGTAAGATGAGATTCATTAATTTGATCGACTTTAAGTATGGGAATTAGTGCCTCAACCAGACTATGTCATGATTATAGCTCTCAAGTGGATTTACAAAGTTAAGCTTGATGAGTACGGTGATGTTCTAAAAAACAAGGCAAGGTTGGTGGCCAAGGGATATCAACAAGAGGAGGGAATTAATTCTGAGGAATCCCTTACACCAGTTACATGCATTGAGGCTATAAGAATCTGTCATCGCTAATGCCACCGTAACACATGACCTCTATCCAAATGGATGTCAAGACAACATTCCATAATAGCGAGTTGAACTGAAGAAGTTATGTTAGTCAACAGAGGGTTTCGTTGATCCAGGACCATCCGAAACATGTTTTTATTTATCGTCTAAAGAAGGCTCTGTATGGTTTAAAGCAGGCTCCTAGGGCGTGGTATGACACCTTGTCATAGTTTCTTCTGGACAACATGTCAATGATGGGACAAATGTCTTTTTTCCTAGGCTTACAAGTTTCTCAAAATCCCGAAGATATTTTTATTAATCAATCAAAATTTGCTTTAGAGATATTAAAGAAATTTGGGATGGATTCGTGTGACCCTATTGATACACCCATGGTGGATCGAATTAAACTTGGATACAGGACCCTTGGGTTTCCAGATGACTAGACTCAAATTTCGTAGTATCTGAGCGGGCTCTCCTAATGTACTCACTGCCCGCATACCGACTTGTATTGCCGTATGCATGTGTGCTAGGTATCAGGCATCGCCTACCAAAAAGCACCTTGAAGAACTTAAACATGTCTTTTGGTATCTCAAAGGAACCATTAATTGGGGACTTTGGTATCCGAAAGACACCGCTATGGCACTAACGGTCTATGCTGATGCGGACCATGCAGGTTGTCAAGATACACGAAGAGGTACGTTAGGAAGTGCTCAATTCCTTAGAGATAAATTAGTCAGTTGGTCATGAGAGAATATGAGAGGCACTGCTGATCTCAACCACAAAGGCTGAATACATTGCGATTTTTGGATGCAGTGCTCAGATACTTTGGATGAGGTCACAACTGATAGACTACGGTTTTACCTTCAATAAGATTCCCCTGTATTGTGACAACCGCAGTGCTATTGCTCTCTGCTGCAACAATGTCCAACACTCTAGGTCCAAGCACATTGACATCCGACACCATTTCATTTGAGGCAGTGAAAAGGGCCGTGGTTGAACATTGTTGTTCATGCGACGGATTATCAGATTTTACGAGACCATATTCACCAAGGCATTACCAAGAGAGCGGTTTGAATTTCTACTCCCACGACTTGGTATGAAGAGTATGACTCCGGAAACCCTTAAACGTCTTCAGGAAGGAGAAGAGGAGTAAAGGATGGTCTTCCTATATCCTATGTATATTTGTATATAATTAGACAGAAAAACAAATACAAAAATATAAAAAACTACAAAAAACCATAAAAATCAAAAAATAGACAAACACCAAAACTATTTTTCAAGACATGTCTTCTGTCAATCGATAACATTTACGGTCCTAGAAATGTCATTCAATAATGACACGGGTCTTTAAATGAAGTTCGAGCGGAAGTTTCAAAAACTGTTTTAAAACATGTCTTCATGGCTTGCAGTTATTTCCGACTGCAACCCGCTTTTCAATTTGAGGAATGCATGTCGCCAAAAAGACAGTTGTTCCTAACAACGGGTAATTAATTTTTCCCGGGCACGGATTACTTAATATTCGTGCATCCACGGATTAACGTATGTTTCAATGCATTCTTTCTTAACCGGAAGAGAAGTCTTCCTTTTATAACCAAATAATTTTCTTCTTAATTGATTCTTCCAAAAAATTATCTTGTGTTTCCTCACGAGTGGTTAAGGTTTGTTGGGATGTCATCTATCGGCTTTTCAAATAAACTTTTCAACTCAAAAACAACGTCTACTCGCTCTTTCAATAGAAAATGGGTCATTGTTTGAGGGGGAGAGTTATTTCAAGTTTATTGCATCAAACGGGATTCTAGATAATATCCTACAATTAATGGAAAAGGTTTTGTAGTTATACGGGTTTATAATTTAAGGGGGAGTTAATTATTTTTAACTCTAAGGGTTAAAATCGTCATTAGTGCAAGAGTTTTTAGGACTTCTTATAGTGCATATGATATTGTTTCCTAGCACTATTAAACTTCAAGGGCTAAATTTGCCACCCTTCAAACCTATTAAAGCATTAGTATACCTCTAAGCCTAAAATAGAAGGAAGTAGAAAACACAGGGACCAATTCTGCCAATACTGAAACTTAATGTTTAAATAGGTAGCGGTTTGCAAGTTTGGTCAAACTTTCAACTTTCAGTCAAATATAAAAACACACACACTCTCACTCGTAAACCGCCACCTAGAACGACTTGGTTGATTCACGATTTTTGTTGGATTTCTTGCTAAGGTAACTCGAATACTTTGTTCATTACTGTTAGATGATGCCTTAGGTGAAAGTATTCGATCCAAAACACACTTAAAATAACTTCAATCACTAGGTTCGACCAAGTTTATTTTCGAATCTTTTAATGATATGGATATGTGTTAATTGGTGATTGGGATAGGTGTGCATAGGTGTAAAGAACACTCGATCATTGCTAGATTAGGTTATATCTATCACAATTTGATGCCATGATTTAGGTTAAGTTTGTTTTTCAATCGAAATGCCATAGATTGTTTAGATTTGTGTTTTTATTGTTGGGATATGTTGTTTAGAAGTAGATGATGATAGTGTGATGTCCAAGTTTGATCCCAAATCTCTTAATTGTCCAATGTGATGAATTTCGAGTGCCTCTGTTGACTTATTAGTCAAATTGATCGTTTATTTGTCGTTGTTGTATCGTGCTTCGTGATGCTGTTTTATTATGTTATGGAAAGAAATGTATGCCCAATATGCGTTGCCCGTAGGGCTTGAAATGCTCTTGGAAATGCGATAGGTTCTAGGTTGGTTCTGGTAGGCGGTTTGGTACATTCTCTTGATAGCGGTATTAAGTAACTATTCTTCAGAGCGGTTTGCATGTTCCCAGATAACAGTTTGGTTATAAAATGCTTGATAGCGGTTTGATTAGGGTCGTGCATGATTAGAGATTTGAATTTATTGAATATTTTATGATTGAGCAGGCAAGCCGCTACGAGGTAGCGGTTTGATGAAGATTATTTTTATTATTAAAATAATACAAACCACTATTTTGAATTTTTCATAACTAGTAGCCGTTTGATTAAAATGAATATAATATTCATAGCTTATGGTCATAGCGGTTGATTAAAATGAATATAATATTCGTAGCTGTTTGGTCATAGCGGTTTGATTTTGATTAAAATAAATATATAATCCGTAGCTGTTTGGTCGTGGCGGTTTGACCATTATGCTACAAAGCAGTTTGACCATTCTGCTACACAACGGTTTGATCATTTCCTTTCACAGCGGTTTGATCAACTCCTCTACAATGGTCTTGGACTGTCTTACGCGGGATAGCGGTTTGGGCCAAAATCACAAGCGTTTTGGCCCATTTAGTCCATATTCCTCTCAAGGCCCAATCCAAGGCACAATTACCATCGTTATCACCCATCCGGGACTTGTTTACCTGGTACGTGTCATCGGCTTCCTTGACCAACGTCTGTCTAATCCACCATAATAATCGAAGCATGTCAATGTTCTCATCTAACATCAAGATATATGTCATGTCTGCCTGTCTTTGTTGATATCCTTGTGCAGACAAAATGGCTGATGAGAATGTTCCTGCTCCCACAAGATCTGATGATCAGATTCTTCCATTTGCTGCATGGGTACCCATTAGAAAGAGCAACTATGTTCTGGATCTTCAAAAGAAGCAAAAGAATCCAATCTTTCAAATCTCTATGGATATTCTACAAAACACTAACTTCTTCAGGGCATTCACTGCTTCTGCCTCGGTTCCAGCTATCTGTATTCAACAATTTTGGAACACGCTTACTTATGAGGCAAAGACTGGAGCTTATAGTTTTCAGCTGGATGAAACTCGATTCGTACTGGATGCTAATCTTCTGAGGGAGGCGTTAGAGATAACACCCATTGATCAAGCTAACCAGTTCGTATCCCCTCCATCAGGTGATGCAATTATGGACTTTGTAAATGAACTGGGGTATCCCGAGGTTATTCACTTTGTGTCAAGAATGGCAGTAAATAACCTATATCAACCTTGGAGGGCAATACTGTCTATGATCAACCAATGTCTTACAAGCAAGACCTCTAGACATAACAGGCCCAGATATCCAGTTCTTCAGATACTTTGGGGTATAATCACAAGTTTAAATGTTGATTTTGCTGAACTAATGTGGGAGGAATTTGTACAAGCTATTCAGACCTTTCTCACTGACAAGGCTAATCTGGGCAGTCCTACTAAGAAGGGCAGGAAAGATAAGCCTCATGTTATTCCGTATTGTCGGTTCACAAAGTTAATCATATGTCACTTGGGAAGAATTCATAACATTTACCAGAGATCAACATCTCTGTTTCATCTCGCTGAAGAAGATCTCAGACTTGTAATCTCAAATTCATTTCCCCAAGGCGAAGAGATGAAGTCTTTGGAATGACTCAATTCCAACGAAGATGATCATGAACAATATAGGGAAATGCACCGTTACTATAATGCCTATTTGGAATGGTTGCAAAGCATGATCAGAAAGTTGCAGCCGGAAAAGGAAAGGAAAGAAGAAGACTGCAAGTGCCAAGCAACCCAAGTCAAAGTCTGCTACAGAGAAGTCAAGCAAACCAGCACCTGCATCAAAACCTAAGCCTACCAAAGAAAAATCATCTAAGCCCTCTACTGCTAAGCCACCCAAGCCGAAGCCTGCCAAACCTATACCCCTACAAAAGACCGGCAAGGGTAAAGTTACAAAAGTTTGTAACGTGAAAAGCTCTTTCCAGCTAGTTGATGAACCCAATGAAGAACCAGCTCAACCTGAACCTGAACCTGAGCCCGAACAAGAAGGTGAAGACTATGATATGGAATGTGCTATTCAGGTGAGTCTAGAATCATTTTAGGCTTAGGGTCATGCACATGTTGGAGGTGTGGCAATTCAAGAACCTGTTGCAGAGGCCATCCGACCACTCCCTATAGTTGAAGGTAAGGGTAAAGCTATTATTACTGAAGAACAAGCTGTCGAGTCTCTGTTAGCCCTACATACACCAAATAGGAGAAGCAGCACAGACCAATTCATATTCCAAAGGTGGACTCTAGCTACTAAAGAGGCATCAACTAGACCCTCTGCACAACCACAGGATGACACATCTGCCAATATTATTCATGACTCTCCGTCTTCTATAAATGCTGAAATAGGTGCTAGATCAGATAAGACAAACAGTGTTAGGTTGATACGATGATATTACACGATTACTGATAGATCTATGAGAAGATTGTGGATAAACTGGAGAACATCAAGGAAACGATTGTAGAACTTGATCAAGACCATGCTGAATTAGACCTTGGTGAAACTCACGAGTCTCAACCTCCACTAAAGCAGGTACTCATGGATAAAGACCATGTTGGACCAGACCCTGGAATAAGCCATGTGGCTCTTGCTGGACCAGACCCTGAGCCCACGCACAATGAGTTTATGGCTGATTTGTACCCTAATGTTTAGGGAAAGTTTGAAGTTTCTGGCTGATGAACATGTCATCCTAGAGGATCCACTAAGTTCAACCGGAACTCTATCGTCAATGAAGAATCTGGAGGATGCATATGCTATTGGGGATCAGTTCATTAATGACAAATCCACTGATGATGAACCGAGAAAACTCAATGTGGAAGCAGAAGTGGTCTCCATGGTCACTGTTCTAATCTATCAAGCGTCTTCCTCAGTTCCTCCACTCTCCACACCAGTAATTGATCTCTCACCTCCTATACCTGCATCATCTACCACTCAAGCACCAATATTTATAGCAACAACAATGACTACAACAACAACCCTTCCACCTCCTCCATAACAACAAAGCACAACTGAATCAGAGTTGGCTGAACGTGTCACAGCTCTTGAAAAGAAACTATCTGAGCTAGAGCAGAATAACAAGAATCTCGATAACACAACTCGGAATCTGGGATCCAGGGTCTTCACTTTGGAGCTAAGGGATCTGCCACATAAGATTGATGAAACTGTCTGTGAAAATGTCAAAGAAGCGGTACAAATAGCTCTACAAGCTCCCCTTATAGATTGCTTTAGAGACTTGCCCGAAGCTGACTTGAAAGAAATGTTTCACCAAAGGATGTTTGAAATTGGTTCTTACAAATCACTTCCAGAACATAACGCACTCTATGAAGCTCTTGAGGCATCCATGGAACATGCATAGAGGGACGAATTCTTTGCTGAACGGGATAAGTCTTGCAAGAGATGACATGATGTTCAAGATCCTCCTCCTCCTTTACTAGATTATGATCTTAGCAAAAAGAAACAACATGACTCTGGCGCTTCAGGCTCTTCACAGCCTCCAGCTCTACAGTCATTTTCCTGGAAGACGTCTAATACAAGAGATGTTCCCTCAAGCTCCTCCAAGCAACAGTCCAGTCCTCATTCAGAACAACCAGTCGAAGACATACCAATGCCTAATACTGAAAGTATATCTGATTTAGAAGATACTGGTTATGCACATCTTCTATATATCAAGCTAATGCCAGAATGGTTAAAGCTGATTCTAGAGGATGACAAACCAGCCACTCCAGAACCTTCCTGGGTCATTCCTAATCCATCATTTCTTGATGCTAAAAAACAACTGGGCCATTGCGTTTGTCTTCACGTATCAAGCTCCGCAAGAGAACTCACTTTACTTGAGAAGGACTAGGGATATGAGGATGTTTATGAACTGGTATTGCCAAAAAGTGGGAAAGACCGAGCTTACTTAAGCAGATCTTGAAGGCCAAGATTATGAAGTCATTAAAGCTTTCTACCCAGACGTCGTTCATCTTCATATCCAGATGGAAGAATGTCACAAGATGCTTACCAATCAGATTGATTGGGCTAATCCAGAAGGTGATCAAGTTAGAATTGATATTAGCAGACCTCTGTCTCTTAGTGCGTCACCTTTGTTTGTCACTATTCAAACTCAATTCTTTTTCAACAAAGACTTGGATTATTTGCGATATGGCAGTAAGGGATGCAAACAAGCTTTGTCAATTTCCAAGATGAAGGCTGCTCGTTATCATGACTTTAGACTTGAACTACTCGTACCTGAGCATATGTGGATCGGATGATCGTCTGCACCTATGACATAAGTGCTTTATGGTATTCTTCTTGGTGGGGTTTATTGTCAGAAATTCTACATTGACCGACACATTAGTTACTCAAGCTGCAAGGTTGTCAGAACTCACATGCGTATACTCAGTGTTGTTAGAATAAAAGCCTACTCTCCCTACGGGTAAGACTACTTGAAAGAGATCACACTGTGCAGAGCTGATCATCAAGAATACACGATTGTAGAAAAGGACTTTCAAAAACTTGTTCCTAGTGACTTTGAAGACCTGAATGTGCTCCTTCTTCAAGGTCATTCTAAATCATCTTCCTGGTTCAGACATACGTATGCTTTCTACTGCTATTAAATTGTGGACACGCAACTTAGTGATTCGACAGCGGGTTGAAGACTTCCAACTCGGCATTGAGAGCTACCAGAAACAACTGAATCTCACTAAACCTAAATGGGATGTAAAAGGCTTTGAGTATAAGCATGACTATACAATCATTGATTCGCCTCGAGCAGTTGTGTTCCTTGTCAGTAACAATGAACGAAAGATCATGAGGTTCAATGAATTTACAGTTCAGGTAGATGTTACCGCTGACAAATATTATGAAAGCACTGGATTACAGAGTTAAGGAGTACAAGGTTAATCGGCACAATCCGGGTATGAACACGCGGTTTTGGAAGGTTAAGGATGTGGAAAGGAGCAAGGAATTCATACATGCCATTGAACAGAGACTCAAGACTAGAAGGATCTTCCAGAACTTGGAATGCTTTATTGGTGGACGGTTTGGCCTATAATTGACTACAAACTTCTTCTGGAACGAATGATTCATCCTTTCCATTTATAAGGTTAATATCATTTGTAATATATTGTAAACTTTTGTACATTATAGAGTAGTGTTGTAGTTAGTGTTATGTGTCAGTGTATGAATTTTTCATGAATTTTTCATTAAATTCAAAATCTTTCAAACCTATCATACCTGACACTAACAGAATCCCTCATAGATTAAGGGGGAGCATTAATATGTTCCCCATTCGGCTTGTGATTAATCAACACATTTTTCTCTAATTTTTCCAACATATTCGAATCCATTGGTATCCAAAATATCAACGGATTTGACATTTTTGATAAGGGGAGAAAATGTGATTTAAATATGAAAACTGATAAAAATGTGATTTTGTGGACTCATGTGTATACTCCATCCTCCTTGTGCTAAACATTTTTATTTACTCGATGGGCACTTGTTGAGGGATATTCATGGGATCGTTTCTAAAATTCAAAAACAATCCAGGTACTTAAGCTTTGATATTTTATATCACAAGTGACATGATGAGTTTTTCAATTGGGTTTATGGCAGGTGAAGAACTGTACCAAAAAATACTGAACATGTATTTAATTTTATCAAAGTTATAAGGTTGGTAAGGTTAGGCATTAGTTCCCATGATCCAACCAGAACCGAAGGGATCTACCCAAGGACAACCCACTAGTTAGTGTAGAAGTCTGATGACATCAAATAACATCTATTTTATAGCATCGTTTATCCCACAATATTAACCCATTTTGTATAGTTTATTGCAAGAATTGTTATTATTCATTTATTTTTGAGAATTGCGCAATTATGGGTGTAATTGGTGAAACATAGCAAAAGGCGCGCATTCTGGAGCTTAAATGAAGATATTTTAAAGATTACTATTCTAAAGACCAATATGCCGTATCTATCAAGGAAGATACGGTGTATCCGTGCCTGCACTCACCAAAGACCACAGAAGATTAAAGATCAATACGCTGTATCCAGAGGACTCAATATGTCGTATTTAAGATATGGAATCAATATAATGTTCTAGAAGATATCAAACGTGGTCCCTACTCCAAGAAATCCCTAATACGCCATATCCAACCAATTGGATACGCCGTATTGAACCGACTTCCAGACATTATAAATAGAAAACTTAAAAATGAGTTTTAAGTGTGCTAAATCATATTCTCGATACCTAAACCACAAAAGTTGATTTTCAGAGGAGAAAAAGAGTAGAAGAGGTCAAGCAACGTATTCAATTCCATAGGAAACATCGTGTAATTCCATATACTTTAGTAATCGTCTTTTGGAGAAGAGGCTTTTTAGAGACTAAGTGACATTAACATAGTGGATACTGAGACACTACTTTTCTACAAGGCGATGAATTCAAATGTCAAGACAGCAAAGAACCAAAGGTTCATTATGCTGGTGAATAGAATGATTGATAAACACCCTCACAAAGACAAACTGTTAACCAAAAGAGTCAAGTTGGAAAATCTTGGATACACTAATGTTTAAGCACTTTTATCCTTATTTTTGAAAGTTTTTGTAATAGACTGACAGGGCTTTGTAACCTAATGAATGAAGAACTTTTATGTTACCAATATCCTTTACTTACTTTCTAGATTCAGTGTAAGAAAAGCTAAATTTACTCACTTACACTGTAAACACTTGGGCTATATTTATATACAAATAGGGGGAGATTGTTAGGCCAATTCAGTGCCCACTGATCTTTTCCTTAGGATTTTAATAGAAAATATCCTAAGTGTTAGATAACCTTTAAACATTACTTAGGTCACTGAATGAACAATCAAAAAGTAAGTTGCCTTCAAGTGTTCAATCAGAGTCTATGAAAAAAGACTTACCGTTTAATGAGGCGGTACTCAGTGAATGAAGTCCTTAAACCAAAGAAGAAGAAGATGAGTTCAGTGAGCTATGGCAATAAGCTCACTAAACCTCATACGATCTCCTTAAACATAAAAAGACCTGAAGACTTAGAGACTAAAGAATAGGCGAGATAAGTCTGAAGGGATAAGATCAAGTACTTATCCCCTTAAGCCAAACTATCCAAAATTAGGTATAAGAACAAGGCCAGTGTCATCATTGACCTTTAGAAAGTGTGTTGTCTCATTTCCTAGTATAGGCACACATAATAGAGACAAAGGTATAAATGTACCTGTCCAATAAACCTAGGGATACGCACTTATCACCCACATAGGTTTCACCCATCCTAGCACTATAAATATAACTCATTGTAAGGTAGTAGATTTTTTACATTTGTGCAATTAATGATACGAATCATTCACAAACCTCTACTCCTCCAAATCAACTAAGTCTTTAGAACTAGTTTCAGTTGGTTATTTGAGGACATCAAATAACGTCTATTTTATAGCGTTATTTATCCCATGTTATTAACCCATTTTGTATAGTTATTGCAAATAATTGTTACTTCATCGTTTATATTTGAGAATTGCAGTAATTATGGAGTAATTGGTGAAAGATAGCAAAAGGCGCGCATTCTGGAGCTTAAATGAAGATATTTTGAAGATTACTATTCTAAAGACCAATACTCCGTATCCATCAAGGAAGATACGACGTATCCGTGTCTGCACTCACGTGATACGACATACGAGAAATCCCCAATACGTCGTATCCAATCCTTGGATACGCCGTATCGAACCGACTTCCAGACCTTATAATAAAAGTTGATTTTTAGAGGAGAAAAAGAGCAGAAGTGGTCGAGCAACGTTATCAATTCCATAGGAGACAACATGTAATTCCATATACTTTAGTAATCGTTCAGTTTTTGATATCATTCGTTAACTCGGTTAGTTTACCTTGGCTAAATAATTGCTTTTGTATTTATTATGACGTTTGAAGGCTAATACCTTCGGGTATTAGCCATTATTATGACGATCTGAGTGTTTTGTATTTTTTTATCTTGATTTCTTGATTTATCGTTAAAGGCTTGTTTATGTTTATCAATTTATACTTGTTTATGCGCTTTTGTATGTGACCTGTCATTTAACTGGATCTAGTGATACGGATCAAGTAAATCTAGAATCTGGGATAGCTCTCCATATAGTGATTTGTACATCTAGATTATAGGATCAGAAATATTATCCTTCTAACTCTGTGTCTAGGATACGCTTCGGGTATAACTAGTTAATTGGATATTACCAATGGTTTATTAATCGTGTTGACTAGCAGGTGAACCTAGATAATTCAACAAATAACGTTCTGATTCCATTGGATAGTTAGACAAGTGGACTACTAGTGTATAAGTTACCATTAAGTGGTAAGTGGGTAAAGTCTCTATGAGCTAGGGTTTAACAAGATCACCATTGCTTTAATCCCTAAGATAGATTATAATCAACAAATAAGGATGCTTTAATTGTGACAGAATTAATGTGTCTAGGTCTTAGGATGATGTTACGCCTAAGTCTTAAGAATGATATGCCACCTTGAGAGAAGAAATCATTGCACTTAATAAACAAACCAACTTTCTAATTGGATTAATAATGGTTAATACAGTTTTCTTATATTTGGCTCGACCGCTCTTTTATCTTTTGTTTAATTAGCTTGCATGGGTTAAAGTGCCTTGAATTGATTATAGTCACCAACCAAATCGTGCCAGACTCTCAGGTTGAAAACCCCTTTTTCCTGTTAGAATTAGGATTTAGACTAGCATAGGTTTAGAATATGATAGAATTAACATAGACTAGATAACCAAGATATTAATTAAATTGATAGATTTAACCTCGCTTCAAGTGTTCGACACCCTACTTACCACGAAACTACTACCGATCGGGTACACTGCCCGTTAAAGTGTTGTTTTTGGTTTAGTCGGAAAAATATAAATTTAAAACTTGAATCAATATAATATACACAACGACACATAAAGTTTTTGGCGCTGCTGTCGGGGAGTGAAAATTAATCTTGATTTTTATTTGATTTTTTGGTTTTTAACCTTAGATTAGATCTAACCCTTAGGATTAGTGTAATTTAGATTTGTGTATATTCTTGTATATTTTATAAATTTTGTATATTTATCTTTAATTGTTTGCTTGTATATTTGTGTGTTTAATTGTTTGCGTATTTAATTGTTTTTCTTAAATACACTATTTTGGTCGATTGCTGAATACGGCCTATCCACTTCCACCGAATACGGCGTATCTAACTTTCTTTCCAATACAGCGTATCCATTCAACTAATCAATACGGCATATTCACTTCTATTTGAATACGGCGTATAGGTCATCTGATAAAGTTCTTTTCCATTCTCGAACTTAAAGCCCAAAAATTTTTTATATACCTTTCTCCGTTGGTTCTACTAATAATTTTCTGGATATTTTTTAGTAAGAATGACAAAGGTTATCAAAGGAGAGTTCGGAAAAATTAAGGATGTTAAGGTCGAAGATGTTTCGCTCACTTGCGATACACCACTTGAAGTTTTCAACAAGGAAGTCAGTCGATTAAGCGGAATGGATAATGATTTATTCACATATGAAGTTGAAGTTGCTAACATCCCATGTAACTCGAAAATGGATGATGATTCAGAGCATGAAGCTGATGATGACTTGGGATATGATCCATCTAATGTTGCATTTACTGAATGGTTGGGGTTAAAAAATTCAACTACGAGACAATGGATAATTATACTATGAAAGCATTATAGATTTACCGGATCGGAGGAGATGATGAAGTAGAGCTCACTGATGAGGAATCTTTAATGATGAAGATTAAATTGCTGAAGTCTTTTGGATCGACACTAATATATTTGACTACGAGACACCTCTCTGTTCAACATTTAATGAATTTAACTACCTTCTCAAAGTAGATCAAGACTTACTTACGAAGGATATTATAGGGTTTAAGACCTATGAAGATTACAAAGACGACTGGATCTACGAATGGAATAAAGATGTACCATGGGTGTACGACAAGCCATGGCTTGATAATGGAATATGGAAAGAGCCAACAAACATTCGTGCAAACCTTTCAATTATAAGACTGGATGTTCGGAATGGCCAACATGTAGTTGGATGGATGATGGATATTGTAATGGAGGAAACTTACCCAGAACTTACATTGTTGGAAACTAACTACATTACCAAGACCTTGAATGGTATGAGGCTTTGGAAGATAGTGAACTTAAAGATGAGGCTTTAAGAAACAAAGCTATCATGGAAGGATTTATCAAAGAAGATGATGATGAGTCATGTTACGAACAAATGAGACGATGGAACATATATACAAACTACGATGATGCTTATGAG
This sequence comes from Tanacetum coccineum, assembly GCA_026074375.1. Taxonomy (NCBI): domain Eukaryota; kingdom Viridiplantae; phylum Streptophyta; class Magnoliopsida; order Asterales; family Asteraceae; genus Tanacetum; species Tanacetum coccineum. The sequence continues at coordinate 21,861 of BQNB010061217.1, read as the reverse complement.
ATAAATCATGAAGATAATTAGAGTAAATAATTATGTGAAGTTCATGAGCTACCGATGTGCAATATAAGGAAATATATGATGATCAAATATTCGTTCAATAATAATGAAGAGTATGTTGCTGTAAAAGAAGACAAATATGATGATCTTACAACTACAAGAAAAGAGGCATGTCGGGCTTACTAAGAAATCTTTCGAATAATGGACGAAGGATGGATGGTGACAAGAGCATAATGAAAAGGAAGCTGAAGACAAGTCTAACTTAAAGACTTCACTATAAATAAAAGTGCTTCCCAGGAGACAACCCAGATTGTTATTTAATTTTATCGAGTCTGTCTTCCCAGACATCAATACGGCGTATCCGACCCATACCATACGGCATATTGATTGTCTGGACGTTATCAGTCTTTATTTTTTATTGCACTTTTTCTCAGTTCTAGAATACGGCATATTCACTAAACTGATACGTCGTATCCACCAGACTGACTCGTATTTTGTTTAGTTTAGTTTAAATTAACCGTAGGTATCAAGATAGGAATGCACATAATTTTCCTATATTTTATACAGGACCTCGTGAAATAAATATCGACGAAGTTGGTGGAATTCATATTTTCTGGAATTCTATGTGTGTGCTATTCGTGCTAGGATTCAGACGCTTTTCCAGCACACAATCTTGCTCATAACGCAACTTGGAGAATCTACCGAGCAAATATATAGGGAGTTTCTCATTCTAATTCTTTTTAAATTCCCGTATTTAATATTTTATCTATACAACGAGGACATTGTATAGTTCAAGTGGGGGGATGGAATTAGAATGTTTATTTGTCATATTTTTCACAATAAAATGCTTAAATTATGCTCAAATTTAAAAAAAAATCAAGCATACTTTTGTGAAATTACATGTTACATAACCCGCACACAATAACTCTTGTTAGATATTGTGAGGATTTAACCTTTCCGTTTCCAAATGTTTACCCAAATTTTACAAAATATAAGTGTGTCGGTGATGTAGTGGACTTTAGAACTTGGCTTGGTATATCACTCGAGACCACAATAATGAGTATTATGGATTTAATTGGAGTAACTTGTTTAAATTGGTAAATTTTTAGATTACACCCAAATCGACTTTACATGTTGCTTATTAACTAACTACATCGGTTAGTTAACCTCCCGTTTAAACCCTTTTTCACTCTCATCTTTAGAGTGAAGATCCATTAGAAAAACCCGTAGAGCCAATCCTTTAGGAATTACACCAACTATTTGTTTCGTTGCACCCTTACACCTTAACCTACCCTGTTAGATTAAGTTTAATTTACAGTTGCTAGTTGCTTAAAGTGTAAAGTTTGTATTTCCCGAGTCTTGTGTCATTTTCTATCTTTGGTGCAGTTGGAAATTTGCACACTGCAAATGAGAATGTATATTAGTAGTCAAAACTCATGTGATTTTACTACCGTCACAATTATTGGTGAGTCAAAAGAATGATGGAACTATCAAAGAAATTATCCAGAATTATTATGATCGTGAAGATGGTGAAACTACACCAATATTTGAAGAATAGTTAGCAAAAAAATCAAAAAAAAATGGAAAAATACAAAAAGAGAAAGAAAGTTTAAAGATAATCGTTTCGCAAAGAGCATTACCGAAGGAATTACATGAAGGATCGATTATTCGTTGATACGTCTAAAAATATCAACGATGTAGAGTATTGTACAAAGTGGAAGATATCGCCACTTTCCTTGTAGAGTATGTAAAGTTTTGGGATGATTGGGAAGTTGACCGTTACGGGAATGCCAACTTAGGTTGTTGTTTTTGATCGATGATCAAAGACGTTGTAAATAGTCATATCTTTATCATGGTAACGGTCGGGAAAAAAGTGTCTAGCAATGTAATTTAGGCTTAATCTATTTGTTTCTTGATTTTTATTTAACAACAATTTACTTCCCTCTCACCTAATGATTAGCTGCTGGTTTTACGCGAATGAGGACTTGTTCAAGCGTGCATGTCTTTTCTGTCGTTACGTCTATGTATGCATGTCTTAGCTGCCTCGTTGGTTTATGACATTTGGTTAAAGTTAGAAGGTTCCTACCCTATATCATTCTTCATCCTAACCGTTGGTTAAATTCGAATGAGGATGTGATCGAACACACATGTCTATTTCATCATTACGACCATGTATGTGTGCTTCAGCTGCCTGGTTGGAGTGGTACTTCTGGTGAAAGATTGTAGAATGATCAACCATAAGCCTTTCCATACAAAAACCCATATTTACCTTTATAAACTTGTTACTCCTTGGCTTTAGTGGTGAAGATGTGTATCCTTGCCAAGCTTATGATAAAATACTCATCACGACCGAGCAATTGAGAAGTTTGGTTACATGTTACCACATAGATTAGTTGAGTGATTTGAGTGATTTCATCTTCTTATTTTGTGAGGTGTTTGGTTGTGTACTTGTAATAGATCAAATAAATGCTTTAACGGAAAATATCCTTAGGGATACATTTTTATAAACTTCTAAAGGCTACTTGAGGACAAGTAGGATTCAAGTGGGGGGATATTTGATGACATCAAATAACGTCTATTTTATAGCATCATTTATCCCATGTTATTAACCCATTTTGTATAGTTATTGCAAAGAATTGTTACTTAATCGTTTATATTTGAGAATTGTAGTAATTATGGAGTACTTGGTGAATATTAGCAAAAGGCGCGCATTCTGGAGCTTAAATGAAGATATTTTGAAGATTACTATTCTGAAGACCAATACGCCGTATCCATCAAGGAAGATACGGCGTATCCGTGCCTGCACTCACCAAAGACCACAAAGGAATAAAGCTCAATACGCCGTATCCAGAGAGACTCAATACGCCGTATTCAAGATATAGTATGTGAATATTCTGGAAGATATCAAGCGTGGTCCCTACTCCAAGAAATCCCCAATACGCCGTATCCAATCCTTGGATACGCCGTATCGAACCGACTTCCAGACCCTATAAATACAAAACTCAAAAACGAGTTTTAAGTGTGCTAAATCATATTCTCGATACCTAAACCATAAAAGTCGATTTTCAGAGGAGAAAAAGAGCAGAAGAGGTCGAGCAACGTTATCAATTCCATAGGAGACAACGTGTAATTCCATATACTTTAGTAATTGTTCAGTTTTTGGTATCATTCGTTAACTCGGTTAGTTTACCTTGGCTAAATAATTGCTTTTGTATTTATTATGACGTTTGAAGGCTAATACCTTCGGGTATTAGCCATTATTATGAAGATCTGAATGTTTGGTATTTGTTTATCTCGATTTCTTGATTTATCGTTGAATGCTTGTTTATGTTTATCAATTTATACTTGTTTACGCGCTTTGGTATGCGACATATCATTCAACTGGATCTAGTGATACAGACAAAGTAAATCTAGAGTCTAGGATAGCACTCCATATAGTGATTTATACATCTAGAATCATAAGATCACAAATATTGTCCTTCTAAGTCTGTGTCTAGGATACGCTTTGGGCTTAACTAGTTAATTGGATATTGCCAATGTTTTATTGATCGTGTTGACTTGCATGTGAACCTAGATAATTCAACAAATAACGTTCTGATTCTATTGGATAGTTGGACAAGTGGACTACTAGTGTATAAATTACCATTAAGCGGTAAATGGGTAAAGTCTCTATGAGCTAGGGTTTAACAAGATCACCATTGCTTTAATCCCTAAGATAGATTATAATCAGCAAATAAGGATGCTTTATGCGGATGCTTTAATTGTGACAGAATTAATGTGTCTAGGTCTTAGGATGATGTAACGCCTAAGTCTTAAGAATGATATGCCACCTCGAGAGAAGAAATCATTGCACTTAATAAACAAACCAACTTTCTAATCAGATTAATAATGGTTAATACAGTTTTCTTATATTTGGCTCGACCGCTCTTTTATCTTTTGTTTAATTAGCTTGTGTGGGTTAAAGTGCCTTGAATTGATTGTAGTCACCAACCAAACCGTGCCAGTCTCTCAGGCTGAAAACCCCCTTTTCCCGTTAGAATTAGGATTTAGACTGACATAGGTTTAGAATAGGATAGAATTAACATAGACTAGATAACCAAGATATTAATTAAATTGATAGATTTAACCTCGCTTCAAGTGTTCGACACCCTACTTACCACGAAACTACTACCGATCGGGTACACTGCCCGTTAAAGTGTTGTTTTTGGTTTAGTCGGCAAAATATAAATTTAAAACTTGAATCAATAAAATATACACCACACAACGACACATCAAATACACCACAAAAAATATGAAATACGGAGTTTGCAACCTTCGTCTTCATTGAAATGGCACAACACTTATAGCAAAGTGCGAACAAACTATCAGCAAAAATCAACCAATCATACCAAGCAACTAGCAACCAACCATAGGGACTTTCGACAAGGGGCAATGCTAGGCTAAATGTTATATTTCTTTTTGTATTATTTTTTCATTGGACGAAAAAAAGAATATAATGACTCAGAGGTTAAACTAGGGGTATCTAGCACTAAAGATGAGTGCTAACAAACGGATTTTATTTGGGTGGTTAGCTAATCAGTGTAATTAGCTAAAAGAATATGTTAAATGGATGGGCTAATTGGGTTTAAATCCTAGATTGCCTCTTTATCATATAAAAATACCTCTATCACGCGAACGTGATCTCACTGCGGTCTCGTAATGATTTCAAGCACAAGTTCTAGAATCAATAAATCACCTACACACTCATATAATTTTTAAACCGATACTAATGCTCTAGAAAAGGCGACAAATTACAAATACATAGCCGTAACGACGGATGAGACACTTGCAATTGCATTTAAACCTTAACTCGAGAAAGCTAAAGGCCAAAATTATATTAGATATCAAAGATGGATACCTGAACTCCTTAAGATCTAAACCTTACACTTTTTCGTGATTGGTATAAATGCGCAGGTAATGTCATCGATCCCGAATCGGATCTGCTCTATCAATCGGGACACATCTCTGATTTCAAAAACTTTATTTATTAACTACGTTTTATTCTAATATATTAACCTAAGTGACAAAAGAAATTTAAAAACAAGATTAGATTTTTAGATTACCGAGGGCGAACAAAAGTTTATACGTTTAATAATGAGTCTAATTTTTCCAATTCATTTCCCCCCCACACTTAAGTTTAGCAAAATGCATAATCAAAAAATAACTTAATAGTGCCAGAATGGGAAAAATAAAAATAAGAGAAACGAGACTTCCCGGGGCTCATAAGTGCTTTATTGAATTCTGAAAAAATACGGCGCGAAACGAAACGCCAAGCATGTGAATTCAATCACATATAATATACCAATCCAAATATATCATTCCCCAAGTGTAAAATGGCAACTAACAATCCAAACTCCACTTAATTTTTAATCTGCAAATTAAACACAACAACGAAGACCGTAAAATACTAAAGCACACTTTCGTAGCCACCACGATTGCATTTAGCGTATGCAACAAGCCTTTAAACCCTTCGATGGCCTGAGTGGACGAGTTATAGTGTCGTGAGGGTTTACAGCGAACACACCCACAAAGTTCAAAACATTTTTATATTTTTTAAAAGTTTTTATTTTAATTTATGCACAATTTACTATAACAGACACACATAAAATCTTTTTAGATTTTTAGTTTTTTTATTTTGGTTTACAGACAAATACATATCAAACACATAATTATTATTCAAGGTACGAAAACTTATAACTACTACATAAAAAGATTAAAAAAATATTTTGGGTTTTTAAATTTTTAAGCATAAATCAAACACACAATAATTATATAACTTATAAAACAAATAATTTACAAAACTATTATTATTATTATTATTTTCAGACCATAATTGCGTCACACTTAAAAGACAGTGCGACGTACTTAGAACCTAATTTTTTTATAATTTCTCAAATATTCAAAAAATGAGCGCGGTAAAAATTACAAAAGTGCGTCGCACAACATTATACGTGCGACGGTTTTATTATGACAAAAACAGATTTTTAGATTTTTCATTTATTATTTAATATCACAAATACAAACACTTTCACAAACACAAAAAAACATTCCAACACACAATAAGCATATTAACAAAAAGAAATAAAAAAAATTATATATTTTAAAAAAAAATAGTCATACTTATAAACACGCAAGTAAGCAATATGCAAACACAAAATCAAACACATTACAAGTATTCACAAAACATAAAAAGAAAATGCATCTGATTTATTTTTATACAAAATCTAAATTTTTTGTTATGTAGGTGGAAAGTGCGGCGCACAAAGTTAATTGTGCGGCGTACTTACTGCAATTTTTTCTAACATTTTATTTTTGACAGATGAAATGCAAGAGAAATAATAAAACAAATTTAATAAACATAAAGCATGGTTTATTACATTAACTAGAACATGCCAAAATCAAAATGAAGCAAGAGTCAAACTCTTTTTGTTTTTTAATTTTGAATGACAAGCTAATTATTCACAATTGTACAAGGCGTGTAATCATATAAAATGGAATTTTCAATTGATCACATACCCGAGACTAGCAATTTGGGGGTTTTTGGTTTTAAATCTGATTCTGCTGGTGAAAATTCTGCAGAAAGTGTGGCGTACTTATGAAAATTGCGGCGTACTTTCTGGGTTTTTCCGAAAAACCGGCCCATAAATTGTATGTGCGGCGTACTTCTTGAAGAAAAATGATTTTTTGGGTCAGTTTGCCAAAAAACTATACGGCGAGTTTATAAATTTCGATTTGTATAACAGTACGTCGATTTTGGTGTAAAACCGGCGCTCCTCAGGTATAAACCTGCAAAATAACAAACGGGAACAGGGGAAGTGCGGCGCACACACAAAGATGTGCGCCGTACTTACTGCATCAGAAGACATGTTTAAGAGATTTCAAAGGATTTAAACACACGTAAGCTGCACAAGACTAGCAAACAATCTGCAAATAACTAAACAAATCTCCGACAACGGCGCCAAAAACTTAATGCATGTTTTTACAAGCTTTAAATTTATAATAACTAGAAATACCGATTTTGACTAAAAACACAATATTCGGGCAAGTATACCCTATTCGAGTGTAATATAGTTTTAGGTAAGTCCAGGTCGTTCCACGGGATTTGTAGTAATTCACAGATTGTTTATCAAGTAACAAAGCTAAATGATTGTCACGGATCAAATAGCAAAACGTGTGTATAAAGCAAGCAAGAAACAAGGCATGATCCACATAACATAATAGATAAAGATAGAGAAAGACTTTATATAAACAAAGCATACAAGTCATATATGACGGGTAATCATAATAACATGCATATCTACCAATGATAACACAGAATCCTTTCGGCGTATTTACTACATTACCACGAGTGCATTAAGAATGGTTTATATCAAATATGCATATATATGAATTCCTCCTAACCCGGCCGATCAACATAAGGAATGGTCTTAAACATTATTCCAGTTAGGTTGTTTATCAATTTACCACATAATTCTTACAAGTATGATATTGATATGCCATTGACAAACAGTTCAAAATACATCAAGACAATTAACCCTTTCGGCCTATTTCAATTGAAATGACATACCAAAATATAAACAAGGATCCAAGCAAAGATAACATCGAATTCATAAACATGTATATTCATAAGTCATAGCAAAATCATCTAAATATTATATCATGTTTCACATATTGGAACAAAGTAAACAACTAACACTACATCATAACCAAACCAATAACCAATTGTTCTCACAAACAACCAACATCCAAACCTACTAAGATAACCTACAGGGCTGTCACAAACCCGATGGAAATCAAGAACACATCGCCAAATGGTATGTTTGGTAAAGGGTTTAATATAGGGATAAAATTAGAGATTTGGTGTGAATCGTCTAATCCTCATGGTATAATGTGCTTAGGTTATGGAAATATGGTGTTTTAGTAGTGGTTCATGGTAAGGAGTGGTAGTTAGAGTGGTGGTAACATGGTGGTGAGAAGGGGTGTTTGGATCATTGGATCCAAAGATCCTCGCCACTCCTTCCTCCTGTCCAAAGGCTCTAATGAATGTGTGTGTATAAGATATATAATTATGTGAGAGATATATGAAATGGAAGAGACAAATGAGGGTATTTATAGGCTGTTCGGAGGCCAAAACCATCGCACAACATAAATTGTGCACCACACTTCGGGTGTTAATGATGTCTTCATTTAATACCTTTTATTTTTTCCACCGCCTCAAAAGTGCGCCGCACTTTAGATAAAAACGCCGCACTTTGGGCAATTTCAGCACTTGGCCTTTTTCATGATTGTAGATAATTGAATTCTCTTCGTGTGGCCACTTTAACCAACTAAAACGGAGTTCGTATGACCGAGTTATGGCAAAAACAGTGGACAGGTGTCGGGAAGCGTTCAACTTGAGTTATTTCTTCGTGTAAGCTTCAAATCTTCGTGTTTACTTCCGTTTTGTTCCACGACACATCATATGAACCTACAACAACAAATATACTCGATTAAGTATCGAAAGTTCTTATAATTATCCAAAATAGATATATAAAAGCACTGATAACGCATATAGGAATATGTATAATTTGAGATTGTTGGGCCATTTTAGCGTCCAATAGTCTCTGAATTGCCTAAGTATAACATAGTCGCGAAAAAATAATTAGCACAACTCATTCTGAGGCTTTTAAGATCTAGAGTCTTCATATCAGTGCCGATGCGGTTTAGCTACCACCTACAAGTTACAAAGAAAGTGTTCACTTCAGTGAGATTTAACAATGCCTCATTGAACGAAGTCTGATATCCTTATAGCCCGAGATACTGAGAAAAGAATCTCAAATATCTATAAGGTCAAAGGCAAAAAAATTTAGAAAATCATAAAGAGATTAAACAAATCTTCATAGGATTCAACACCTTTTTATAGTTGGTAAAAAGATGCAACACTTGTTCCTTAAAAGATAGTATATCACTTACTTAAAGTAGAAGAATTTAATGCACACCTTACCTAACTATTCAAAACTTAACATGTATAAAGCAAAAGCCTTTGGAAACCCTAATTTTTAGCTATTAAAAAGAATGTTTGTAGTTAAGTAAATGTTATTTCTTAAATTTAATGTGAGACACATTAAGAGCATTTACTCTTCGAATTAAACTTAGACCAATGAACTTATTAACAAGTATAAGTTCATACTTAAACCACAACTTAGGTTTTATGTTTAAGTTAAAGAGGAGATCGCCTCAATTGTCATTCAACTAAGATTATTATTTCACAAACAATCTTTGCCAAATTGTTTGATTCATTTTTAATAAATACTTTAAACTTTGAAAACCCCATTGTGTAAATGTTGTTAAATTGCTTCTACTTGTGATTTGTAAAACTATTAATAACACATTTTTAAGATGAAGAGTAATTCTATAACTTAGTTATTAGGTTATACTCACTACTACACAAACTGCTTTTTCCCATAGAAAAAAACACTATGAAATTTCACACGGAATACCGACAAATTACACACCAAATTGTTGACTAAATTTCTGTGGAAAATATATCATAAATTTCTCACGGATTTTCCACTATCTACACATTAAATTGTTGACCATGCTTTCGTGTGAAATCTATGGCAAATTTCCCACATATTTGCGACAATATTCACACTATTTTTTGTTAATCATACGTCTATGGGAAAATTATGGCAAATTTCACACATATTAGCCATGGCCAAAATTATGTGGCAAATTTTATCTACATTACTCACAGATTTCACACGGTATTATTTAATTAAATAACTTTTTAACTCGTGTGTGGGAAATTTGTGGGTCACTAGCCGCGTATTACCAACAAATGTTGTTTTGTGTTAACCATGGGAAATATGTGTGTAAATACCCATGGATTTCCCACAAAAATATTGTTTTTATGTTTCTGCCTACTTACACATTACTTAGTATGTCTTCATATATGTTTGTAGTTTCATATTATATGTATTTGTTAATTAACGTAACTATTTATGTGAGTATCACAAGTGTATGTGTATGTTTATGTATAACTTTTTTGTAGAACAAACGGTTGTATATGTGTGGATATCTACACGTGTAGGCTTTGCATGTCCATTGATAAAATTCATTGTATCGATAGATGTTTTGTATGTAGGTATACAGACGTATATATATATATATGAACATGTATCTATATCAAAAAAGTAAAAGAAAAAGATTATGGCTGTGGGAAAGTCGTGGGTAATTTCTCACAGATTACCTACCAATCTGATAAATCCGTGAGAAATATGTGTGTAAATACCTACGGATTTCCCACAAAAATATCGTCTTTATGTTTATGCCTACTTACACATTCCCACATTAGTTAGTATGTCTTTATATGTGTTTATAGTTTCATATTATATGTGTTTGTTATTAACGTAACTATTTATGTGAGTATCACAGATGTATGTGTAGGTTTAGGCATAACCTTTTTGTGGAATAAACGATTGCATATGTCTGGATATCTACACGTGTATGTTTCGCATGTCTGTTTATGTCATTCATTGCATCGATAGATGTTTTGTATGTAAGTATACGGACGTATATATGCGTAAACGTGTAACTATATCAAAGAAAGTAAAAGAAAATGATTATGTCCATGGGAAAGTCGTGGGTAATTTCCCACATATTACCTACCAATTTTATAAATTCGTGAGAAATATGTATGTAAATACCCACCGATTTCTCACAAAAAATTTCATCTTTATGTTTATGCATACTTACACATTCCCACATTACTTAGTATGTCTTCATATGTATTTTTAGTTTTATATTATATGTGTTTGTTTATATGCTTACACATTCTCACATTGCTATGTATGCGTTTGTATGTGTTCATAGTTTCATATTGTACGTGTTTGCTTATTGATGTAGCTATTTGTTCGTATCACAAGCATGTGTGTTTACATGTATAAAGTATTTGTGGAAACATGTGACATATGAATCTAAATGTGTGATTTAGACAACATTTAAGGTTTATATTTTGCTTTTAGGATGACTTGTTACTTCATCTCTAGCACCTAGAGATGGCAATGAGACGGGGAATGTCAGGGATCGTACTTCCCATCCTTATGCCTATTTCTCACATCTCATATGCGTCGAGGAATTGATTTACATCCGTATCCCCATCCACAACAAGGATCGGGATCCCTATTGGAAATCGGGGATTTTCCACCCTTATAAAGTAAACATAAAAATCACACAAACTCGTCAAAAATATAAAAGCCCCTTTAGACTCCTGGTTCTAGTTGATATTTATATATAAAGCTTGATTACCAAATGTTCCCCAGCTTAGGCTCAAGACCTCTTAAGCTCATGTCGTTTTAGCTTTTTACCTATCTTATCTTAAATATAAATACGTATCATTTTAGCTTTTTACCTATCTTATCTCAAACATTTTTTCTTTATACATTTATAATGTTGTTTTGTTGTTTATTAGCATGACACGTCTTCCATGGTGAGGCTAATAGCAATGACGCTTCTTCGTAGGCAGATGACGGGGAAATGCCTCTTATTACCACTAGTCTAATACTAGAGTATACCTCTCGGACTAATGTTTGAAAAGCCAAAAATTAACTTTAATAACATTATGAGTCTATCGACCAAATCACATAAAATGGGCGTCGGAATTCCACATTGACTCATTGTGTATGGTTAGAAAATCATTTTGGTTAGAGAATTTAAAGTTCCTATCAATATACTTATTTTTTTAGTCTTTTTAGAGGTGGCGTAATCATGGTTTCCCACATTTTTGTTGACTAATCTACATGGTTTAAACTTTGTGCTACACAAACTTAAAACCGAGTAAAGTCGCCCTTTTCCAGAAGGTTGTCATTACCACTTTATAACTTACAACTAATATTAATTGAAACTGAGATCTCACACATTTTAATGATAATAATCACAAATTTTGTGTCACTAAGCCACCCGAGCGTCATGTGTATATTTTATTTTCTCAATTGTTAAAATAATTTTTTTTATACTTTGCTCTTTTTGTTTATATATATTCTTTTTTATTTGTGATAAACAATTAACTCCGTCAATATTTTTTGAACACTATTGTAAATTATCATGGCCAAAATTAACTTTTCAAAATTTTCACTCAATTTTTTCATCTCCCGCCTGTGATTTCCCCCTCTCCCCCCTAAGTTTTCCCTAAATTCAAAAGGCAAGTTTTAACCACTCATCTCCCATTTTCACTTCCTTTTCATTATCCCAATATCCCGCTCAAACAATCTAGATCTTAAATCTTTTTCACTCTCACTCACCATCATCACTAAACCCTCCTCACTAGCACTACCTTTCTGACGAGCCAACGCAGCTAATCATGTGGTTAATGGCGGCTCGAGTGCCTTGTTTTTCTACTATGTTGGTAGCATGTTGACTTACTACTCTTAATGATAATTTTCATTCTAATACCTATACTCACTTTGCTATTTTTAGTGTAGATTAGCTTTAGGTTTAAATGGGATGGTTCTAATTTTTGATTTTGGTGTGTATGCGTAGTGAAATTCGAAACTGGAGTTCTTAGCATGTTATTTGTTATTTTTAGATGGATTTAGTTTTTATGCCAAACTTTAGACATATGTAGGTGTGTATGTATTTTTATACATTAGTGTTTATGCTGAATTTTGGGATTTACATATTCAAGTTTGACTCGTATTAAACTAACAATTGCCACAACTACAAGATGTTATTTTATATATTCGTTACTTATGTTATTTATATTGACTGTATGACTTCTTTGACACTACTAGAATTCAATAGTGACCGGGAGCGTGTCGATAAATAAACGTAAAAATCTTCGGATCAAATTTGTTGAAGCTATATGAGGAATTTACATAATTGTCTAATGTTTTGTGTCATGTCTTAATAAATATAAAGAGTCCATGCTAGACGTTTATTATTGATCATTACAATTTGTGCCATAGAGATATGAACTAGTGCATTTGATTCTGATCGACTTTAAAAAGTAGTACTAAAGATATGCTCGTTTCATGAAATGTATATAAGGTTAAGGAACAATTGAAGGATTATACAGTTAAGGAACACTTGAAGGATGTAAGTCCGTCACGAGTCAAATGTGTAGAAATGCCAAAGGCAAAATTGTGATAAATGGCTTATATGTGCCAAAAGCTGCTCAACATGTGTATAAATGCTGATTATTTATGTAATTATGTTGCAATTCAAGTTAGGTTGATTATGTTGATTATTGATGATAACAGTTCATTATTGGATTTATACTTCTCAAGGTACATTCTTTGTAGGCATTTAGCCATTGTGTTTTCTTGCATTATGTTTCTCAAGTTTAACACCTTAAATGATCTTGCTTTATTAAAATAGTTATACTTAATCGACCTTTCGAATGATGAAAGTATTCATTTTTGTAGGTGTCATATATCAAAAGGCGCGCTTGATGAAATCTTCTTTACAACATGAAGAGTATAAATATGATGAAAGATGAGCGGACAGTTGCGGAAGGAAGATATAAAGTCAATGCATATAAAAAGAGTGATAATGTGGTTGCCTCTATGTAACTTATCTTCAGCATAGCATATCACCTGCGTGCACTAATCCTAGAGATCTAGTATAAGTAATTATTTTTAGCCATTTTTGTCGTGGTGTTAAAATATTCGTTGTCCGATAACAATGTGGTATTTATTGCAATTTGTTTTATCGAATTAATGATCTTATTTGCTTGATTGCTTCATATTGTTTGCTAGATTGTGATTTTTTTTAGTTCCAGTAAATACGCCAAAACAAGCTATTATTGTAAAAACGCATTGATATGTGGCGATAAACACATGTTTCTCGCACAAAAGCTGAGTCGGGAACTTTTAGGACGAATCTATTTGTTTGAAATCTGTGGGAAATAGTATGTAGGTAATCTGTGGAAAATCTTTGTCATAAGTCGGTGGGAAAATGGTCGTGGGAAAAGTTTATAAAATATTTGTGGCAACTTCTTTTGTAGGAAATTCGTGGGAATTATCACCGACTAATTTCCCATGACAATATCCGTGGGAAATAGTCAACGCTCCGTGGGAAAATCAGTGGGAAAATATTTACCCATAAGGGTTTTACCATCAGAATAATTCCGTGTGGAATCCGTAGAAAAGGACCCTTACCACAGGGTTTCCCACGGATTTGACCGTGAGAAAAAACAGTTTGTGTAGTAGTGACTCACTATTTAGGGAACAACACTTTGAAATTAGAGAATGTTTATATATGTTTTTGGGAGGTTAATATATATTCATCATTTCGCACAAATAAAGAAGAAAACCTTCTATTATCAATTGATAACAAGCTTTATTGGAATAAAACCCTTCTTATAAAAGTAATCAAAAATTCCCGTAGTTTAGCCCTCAACAATCTTCCAACAAGGTATAATCTTGATATTAAAGGAATTGATGGAGACTCAACTCGTTGCGAAGTATCAATGATGCTCTTGAAACTTCTCAAAAGATATGGTGTCTCTTATATCATGAGGAGATAAGTTGATCATAGCAACATGGTTAAAACATGCCTTAATGTTATTGTTTGTGGATCACTTGGAGGCATAGTAAAGTTAACCTTATCAACGCTCTCTCTCACATTTGGATTTCACATAGGGATAGGAAAGTAGAACCACCATGGTATGATCGAATTAGAGAGCCAATCAATTCTTGTACAAATACTAGTAATTTTAGCCTACCATCTTACTAGTTATGTTTATTATATGTCCATTATTTAAAAAAACAATTATGTTACATAAATAATCACTACTAGAAAATGGAGCTATAGCGACGGAATTTCCGACTAACATATTTCCGTCGCAAATTACCGACGAAGTTTCGTCAATTTAGCGACTGATATTTTGATCAACTGTTTGCCAAGCTTTTATGACGGAATTCCGACGAAATTCCGAGGGATATTAATATCGTTGGGAATCCGTCGGAATTTACTTATTTTGCGACCACTTTCCGACGGGCTACCGACAATTGTGTTTATTAGTATTTTACTTGAAATTTGAGTTGGTAATCAGTCGGAAATGTTTAATATTTTGTTGTTGGATTAATATGATGGAGTGTTTGCTGTTGGGCCTATACCCGTTTGGAAATGGCTTAAAAGATACTAAATGTCAATGTTATAAAATGTTACACATAAAATCTTGATTGAATGTTTGTTGTTATATTTAACTAAATGTTTGCAAACCGGGTTTTAATCGATCAAATCAAATCATCAGGTCACCGGCTTATCGGTTCTATTACAAAAAAATTTGAAAAAAATAAAAAAGGTTGTAAACATAAAACTATTGTCGCAAATATATATAATTAACTTGCTTTATTTGTAAAAAACACGGAAAAAACCAAAACCCAGTCGGGTCTCGAGAACCGGGTTGACCCGGGTAGGAGTGATCAGAAAGACCGAAAAAACTAAAAACCAAAATTGAATCGAACCGAACTAATAACCAAACCGTCGAATAAATAGTGAAATTCGGATAATTCAGGTCAACCCGAGAACCGAACCGAATTCAAATTTGGTTTTCGGTTCGGTTCGGTTAAATTCTAGTTCTTTTCGATTCGATTTTCCGATTGACCAAAAAAAAGTTTTTTAACCAAACTAACTGAATAAACCGATAACTGAACCGATCAACACTTCTAAATCCGAGTCACTTCAAACCCGGCAGGTCTAACCGAGTTTCAAAAATATAAAAACCAGTTTATTACATTTTAATAGGACGAGTTAACGAGATCTTAGTTTATTGTGGCATATTTTTAACAAGGTTTTTAACCCGCGCTTCGCTACGGAGCGCGTTTTTTTTTAAAAGAAGCATAGAAACTGAAAGTGTATAAAGACAAAAGCAAAGATAACAGTGTTAGTACACGCGGTTGCGGCATGTACAGAATAAACCATTTACGTAATTTTTCATAAAAATGGTTACAACCTTAAAAATAAATCACTTTAGCAACACAAATTTCATAACGGAAATGGAGGCTAAGTTTAAAACTACTTTATTTGGTCTTTCTAGTCTTGTGTTTCCAAGCTTCCATTTTCCCTTGCAATGATGAGAATAAAGATGACGAAATTGCCTTGAGACTTTCAGAAAATAGGAAACTTTACTCCATAGCAATTTCATCAAAGTTTGTAGGTTCCCGGTGGACCGCCAATGCAGCAGTCCCTGCTACCGACGAGCAATAACACTGGAAAACACTACAATGCTCACTTTCGCGTCGCGTGCTGTAGAAGTCCGCCAATGTAGATATAAAACCCGCCTTTCCCGTAGCACTGCTGCAGACCCCACCCCTCCCCCCCCCACCACGCAGGCAGAGCAGACCCCCAATGTAATCCATTTGGTTTAACCGCCTCGTTTTTCTATCAGCTAGTGGTTAATACACTTGCCCTCAGGTTTTGATTCTCCCAAATGATACAAACGCATCCAATCTTTATTGTCAGTTCCTGCATGTTTGAAACACATTTCACAAATCAGAAAATGTTCTTAAAAGATGCAAATTTCAGTATAGGGATGTTATGTTGACCAATATAATTTTGGAAATATCAGTTGAACTAAAACTTAGCACCTATGTAAATGTGGTGATAAGTGTACACAGAGAAGCAGTCACCTCAGTTATAGAAGCAAATTCACTTTAACAGTATGAATCACGTAGGAGGAATTGTAACCCGAAGATCTGAGCTTTTCCCTAGTTGCAGCAGGTGAAGTATTAGTTTTAGGGCCTTTCGTCCAAAATTCATATTCAGAGGTGCAAGTTTTTTTGCCAGAGTGCCAATCAAAAGTACCCTTAACCAATCAAAAGTACCATTAACGGTCAACATCGAGCAGGTAATTTATATATCAGCTGGCAGATTGCCAAGATACAAAGAAGTTATACTTCTGAATAGCCATTGATAGTGGTCTTATTGGGGAAGAGATGGCATTCTTTAAACCTCATTCAGACATTCATATATAGCATACCAGAGAGGCGCAAAAGCCAAAACTCAACTTCTACTTTATTTTTATTTTCAAAAAGGCAAAAAAAAACTCAACTTCTACTAACCAAAAAATTTAAAACTTGATAGAGTTCATTTGTAATTTAAGTTTTCCAATTTCAGTTAATGGTTTAACACTTGATGTTGATACCAATTCCTAAATGAATAAATACAATATATAAAGCGTCCTTTATTTTTTAGGTTTAATTCTAGAGACTTTTCTGAGTGACTTTTCGACATCCATAGTCCAATGCAAACATTGTCAAGTCTTGAAAGAAGCCATAGGAAAGAGCTAACATAAGCCCATCTACCTGAGCTCAATCTAAGCTATTGAAATATTTGAGATTTAGAATCTAGTTAAACTTTGGCTGGGCTCTAAACCAACTAAAATTAAAATGTAGGATTAGATTTGAATTATGTCTGGGCTCAGCTCAATTCCATCGATTAGGAGTGAGCAGAAAAACCGAAAAAACCGAAAACCAAACCGAACCGAAAACATAAAAGATTCATTCCTAGAGAAGAAATATTCTAGATTACCTCTATAATTGGGGCCTACGACCAAAACCAACTTTCTTTCTTATTTGAGTTCACAACATAGTTTTAGCCTCCAATCTATTCCGTGTCTTAAACTCTGTCACTTCACTATTTGCATATAAAGTGACCTGCAATAAAATTAATCCTCTTGCCTTCCTTTATCGGTTGCACTTCAGTATTTACATATACAGCGACCTACATTAATTGGACATCTAAAATTAGCATCCTGGTGTGTTTGTGTGCGATGGGAGCAGGGTCGTTGCCTAAATGGCTTGACCTTAACTTTGCGCCTGATGTGATGCACTAAAAATCACCTGACACATTCCACCAAATGACCCATAAACCCGATCGACTGATCCACCATGTAATAATTCAATATTGAAAAAAAGTTTTTCCCAAATTGATTGCCAAAATATTACATGTCTTTCTTGCAATAATCATTGATAATAATTTCTAATAATGTGCCTACTTGTAATCTTGTACTATTCAAATGTCAAGCATCTGTACCCTCAAATGTCAAATGTCAAATGTCAAGCATCTATTTAGTTTTGCCTAATAATTCTCCATTCAGGAAATGCCATAATATATCAGCTTTTAGAGCGTTTTTGTGTGATCCTCTCTTTGGTTTCTTATTCACCCTACGTCTAAAAGATTTGAGATAAGACGTTAGGAAAATTTTACCCTGGTGTATTGATCCATAAAAGTTAAATGAAATCTTTAACATACCCTTTACCCAAAAAAAAATCAGTAACATACCCATCAATCAAAATCAGTAAAAAAATCAAATCTTCAATCTGATAAAAAAAATACAAAATATGAAGAAAAAAAATTGTACCTTGATACTTACTATTAGTATCAATATGCAATTCAACTAAACTCCCTTGTATATTGTTATTGAGCATACTTGTTTTAGAGAAATGCAAGAAGCTAGTAAGTACCACTGAGAAATGTAGGAAATGATTTTTCAAAGAATATATTGTATGCTATGTCTCGTAACTCATTGTCAATAAACATTTAAACGACACAACAAAAAAAATCACAGGTCACGTAACAAAAGAAATGCACCTCTGTAGCAGCAACAACATGCGACGGAGTAAGACCGGGCTTATCAGGTAACATCGTAACGGCAGCATCAGCCTGCAGCATCAATCTAACAAACATGCATGTGGAAGCGGTAATCGTGTCTGAATGAGGCCAAGTCACTGTTAAAATGGATCTGAAAAATTAGGAACCCGTCATGAGAACTCTAAGGTAGACTCGTTGCCCTTTTCCTTTTCATGATACTGCACTTTTGGAAACAAAAGAAAACAGATATGAGAAACATTACTCGACAATGTTTATTACATAAACGATATAATCTTTTTTCCTCTAGCACGTCGCTTACCTGAAATGGGAGTCCCTTAAAGAGCCACATAATCATTCAGTTTGTTCTTTCCGGGAAGCAACAACACTTAACATGATTCGCCTCCGGATAATGATTTATTTTTGAGCTCGTGAAGACGCTTTGTGTAGTTTTGCCCCATCCCGCATAACAATTCTTGCTGAAAAATAGCATTTACATAATAATCAGAAGTTAAAAAAAAGGAACAAAATATGTTAGGATTCTATACATATAGTATTTCTTAATGGCATATACATGTTTCGACATCGCAGTGCTGGAATACAATGCGATATTTCATATTCTATTAATAGCATGATGGTCTGATTCCTAACAGACCCACAACACACATAAGAACCTTCCAACATTTCTAGAATTAATCGAAGCATATATGCCATACCACAACACCAAAAAAATCTACTAAAAAAACCCAACTATTCAACTCGACAACCAACACAATTTCTTTTGCAATGTTTGATGATATGAACTTGTTGTCTCACAGATGAAACTTGATATTCTGTAAGCAGCACCGAGCTTAAGCCTTGGATTGAAGTGTTCTATATTGTTGATATCCATATTCGCTTGGATGGCGTCGCCCTGTTATGATATTGTTATTACATTCTGGCTAGTTGTTGGTATGATGTTCATGATGTTAGGAAATTCAGATTTTTTTACCTCTGTCTATGAGGATGCAACAGAATGCAAGTTCTATCATGTCGGGTACGCTCTTGGAAATCCATTTTCGGTTGGCTTAGAAGCCATAATAAGTTTATTATGCCATAATAAATCATGTTTTCGAACTGATTGTTGTTCAAACTGATTGTTGTAAAGAGCCTCTTCCAGTTTTGTTATTTGATCAAATAATGGCTTTATATGATATGTTAGTTACTTATTTGGCTCAGATTTTCAAGTGCAGACCAGGTAAAAGGTCATTCGACCCGGCATGGCTGGAAACACCATTTTAATGGCGATGCCTTGCCAATATACGGGCCGGTTTCACCTGACACGAACGCACAACATCGTAAGTATCTTCATCGCCTATAATAAACTCCAAGTAATTTCATAAATAGGTATTATCAAATAGGCAAACAACCGGAAAAAAAAGAATATATATTTCCTCACAGGTTGTTACAACCCATACTATCACACACGTGCTTGGTACATGTGTAAAGCACATCAAACGCATAGGCAATATCACCGACATCAGCCGGTGGCAATCTCTGCCATCCTTTCAATTTTCACAGAGAACAAAGACCGGCCTAGTATCAGTTGTATATGCGATAGGAATATTTCCAAAGTTAAAATGCTCATCGTCAGCCACCAATCAACAACGCCACTCACCATAAACGGCGGCAACGAAGAGATTGGCGGAACCAAGCTCGATTCATCACGCTTACAGGCGGGATTCTATAATGTGTGCGGCTGTGGAGGTTGCTGAGGCGAGCGATTCTCGCTCTCTGCCATCCTTCCGGTATCCGCAAAATCGGCTCCAAGATTTTGACCCACAGATAACTAATTTCTCAACCCATAGCTAAACAAAAGGGTCAACCCGGCAGATAATTAAAAACATCAAATAGAAAATGCGAAATGGTTGTGTTTGACAATCACATCGTTCAACAACGAAACCTCACAAACTGATACCTAAAATCCAGAAACTATCTTCATCAATACAAATTAATCCAAACCGAACCATTAAATTTCATGTACACATTACAGAAACCCTAATTTCAACCCAAAAATTAATTAACAAAAGTAAAAAAAAAAACTTACACCTCATTGATTGACTAAACTTGTAACGCCACTGATTTTTTCACTCCACAACCACCGCCACAACAAAACCCCAAAAAACCACAATATGATCTAGGGGATGTGATAATAGATTTAGGAATGAGAAGATGAGCCAGTCATTTTAGAGAGAGAGCAAGAGAGTAGAGTAGAGATGTGTGAGATCCGTATCTTCTAGAGAGAGATGAGAGAGATACAAAGAAATGGAGCGGTGTATAGAGGCGAAGAAAGACATGTGTCCCGGGGAAAGAAATCGGGTCGGTTAATGCTTTTAATGTTGCCTCGGGGCAACGATCTTGATGATTAATATAAAGGTGTAATATAACAAATTAACTCTAAATTTTAATAATTTAAGATATAACTTACTAATATAATTAAACATAACTAAACCTAAATTAGATGTGTATTGATATATTGTTACATTGAAATTTATATCAAAATACATCGATTTTCACCTACATTCCCCAACACTCGTTAAAACTTATAAACTTTTCATAAACGAACACGAACGCTTAATTTTAACCGGACAAATAAACGAACACGAACGCTTAAATGGACAAATTTTCTTATTCATGTTCGTTTATTAAGGAAAATGAGTTGTTCGTGTTCGTTTATGTTCGCTCATTAAAAAACTAAACGAACCTTAAACGAACATAAACGATCGAACATAAATAAACGTAGAAGAAAAATTAAATTTATCAAATTATGCATAATATTTTGTTTTATAAGTGCTATTTTGTTTAAACATACCAGTTTCATAAGTATACAATTAAAAGATATCATATACGAACATAAACAAATAAATGAACATAAACGAAGGTTAACGAACGCATAATCGGACGTTCACGAACATAAACGAATGGACGAAACTTTTGTTCATGTTCGTTCATTTAACTAAACGAACGTAAAATACTGCTCATGTTCGTTCATTTAATAAATAAACGAACATAAACGAACTTTTTACCAGACGGTTCATGAAATGTTCACTGAACGTTCGGTTCGTTTATAGCCCTATCAAAATACATCGATTTTCACCTACATTCCCCAACACTCGTTAAAACTTATAAACTTTTCATATCTCATTTTATAAAATTTCAAATCTTTCACTGTTCCATACTTTTCATATCTCATTTTAAAATCTTAATTTTTTT
>BQNB010061216.1:0-31314 GCA_026074375.1 Tanacetum coccineum | reverse complement strand
AATTAAAAACATATAATAAGGATAAGATATAAACATTTAAACATTAACATTTGGATAAAATCAAAGCACATGTGTTTAACAGAATACAACAACTAAAGACAGTCAAAGCGCATGCTGCAGGTTTTCGTTGTTGCGGTCAGTGACGAAGCCAGGATTTTACACTTGGGTGGGCCAAAACAAGCCAAAAAATATGCGTAAAATCAAATATATATTAAACAACAAGAGTTTTATAATAAAAGTTTTTTTAACCGTAGAGAACGTTGTTTAACATCATTATAATCATCTAAAAGGATATGTATATTGTGTAAACTTCTAAGCAAGTATGAATAATCTCTTTAATTTAACAATGTCAAGCGGAAACAAGTAGCTATTGTACCAAAAAATTAAGACAAACCTATTAAATAAGAAAAAAAAAACCAAATGATGGAGCTGTCTTTATAATATGGGTGGGCCACAGGTAATTTTGTGAAGTAAATACATAAGCATATACGCATACTACTTGTATCAAACAAACATGGGTGTTGGCCCTGGCCCATCCAAACCCAACATGGCTCCGAGCCCATGAAAATCATGTACCAAAGAAAAGACTACCATAGTAACCATTTTCTCCCTTATTGGGATCTGCTTCAAGTATAGGTCGTTCCATTGTAATAACGATTTCGTGCCTATTTACATAACCTATTCAACACATATAGGTAGGGGTGTAAAAAAAACCCGACTCGGCCCAAACCTGACCCAGGCCCGATTGAGCTTATTCTTGTTGGGTTTCTCGGGTCAAAATTTGTATTCGGGTCAACCCGAGTAACCCGAATACTATATCGGGTTGAAAATATTTGTCTTACTCGGGTTCGGGTCGATCCGTTTGACCCGAATAAGGGTTTTTCTTATTTGTAAATATTTTTTTATTTAAAAAAATCTATCTAAATTTTAAAAAGGCAATTTTAAGATATTCACTCATATGTCGGGTTGACCGACCCTGATTGGGCCCCAACCCGACTAACCCGAGTATCAAATAGAGGACGGGTTCGAGTAAGTAATTGTAGCCTACCCGAACCAAAAATTGACCCAAAACCCAACTATCGCCCCTACCTAAGTTGCAATAACTTGTTCATTTGAACAACTGCTTAATTATTTTAAATAAATGAAAAAAGATTAGAAACTACCTATGTCTTAATCCGGTGCAAGCTGATGTATCATGATTAAGCAATCCTAGGATCCCAATAGCTATTTACCGAACCCATACATAAGAGACCATGCTAAATTGTAGCTCATTCAATAAAATGCCAGCCCTTCACAATATTCATTGCCTACAAATATTAAATGTTATCCGAATATCCACATACACATACATTAATAAAAGACAGACTAAAAAAACACTTGGTGCAATTTAGCCGCAGGACATAGCAATTACTTACATTGATTTGTCGCATTGTCTTAGCTCCGGAATCCCAAAGTCAGTTACACCAGCTTCCAATCATCAGAATTCGAGACTGTATATGCCAAAAATCGCCAACAAACATCATCATTATCTCTAAACCTCTTCCTCCCTGTAAACAACAACAAATTAAATTAAAAAACCTAGTGAACAATATTAATGATTGATCGCGGAAACCCAAAAACTTATAGAACCGTATATATCAATAATCAAGAAACTAACAAAAGGAAAACTTAGTAAAAAATGGCATACCAACATAATTGGTAGAAAGTTGCAATTGAATATTGTCTATTTCTCTTTGCTTAGTGTGATTGGAGAGGGTTCATAACCCCTGCCAACTCAAGTCAACAAATGGTGTGAGCAATGTGTGATCAAATACACATTAAAAAAACAATAATCAATCAATACTTTCCTCCAAATCAACACCAACAAAATTAACAAAAAAATTCTTTCGGATAACCGATTTAAAACCCTATTTTTTTCCCCAAACTGAAACAAAATTAAGAGCAAAATCACAAACCTATTTTTTTTCCTCTGTATCAATTTTAAACAAAATAAAAAAAATAGAGATAAGAAATCATACCTTCAGAGGGGTCAATCGATCGTAAGGCCGTTTTAGGGATGTTACTTTATGGTTGCGTTTTTTACCGAAACAACCATGTGAGAAACAACATATTCTTGCGAGTCATGGTTATTGACATTTTCCATAATTTATAAACCAAGTTTGATGCGCAAAATTGGTGATGATTGAGAAACAATATTTCTTGCAGAGACCTGGTTTACTGACATTTTCGTTTTGACCATGTTGATCGCGCAAAATAGGTGATGATCTGCTCGATTTGTTATTTTTTTTATTTTTATTTTTGATCGCGCAAATATTCTGATGATTTTAAAAAAATAATAATTTTTTTTGTCATTGGGAAGTGTGCACATACTAATATGGTTTAGTGTAGTTTTAGGTTTGTTATTTTGAAAAAAATGATATCGGCAATTTTCGGAAACGTTTTAGCATATGGATACGTTGTTTAAAATTTTGTTTATTTGGTCATTAGTGTTGTCTTTGATGAGGTCTACACAGTGAACCAATATTTGTTAGAAATAGTGTTAATATGCATAAGATATGATGTTGCAAAGTGTGTCACTTTGGGTTATTTTCAAAAAAAAATTATTATTTTTCAGTACAATTGTATAACTATATATTTGTAATTTTAAAAGTCATAATTTCAAATTTCAAATTAACGGTAGTCATTAAAAGCATTACAACATAAGAAACACCAGATGCGTAGAAGAGTACATGGTCAACCTTATTTAGACGATTGAAAAACATGAAAACGACAACAAACAACGACATACTTAACAAACTGGTGTTAAACAATACAAATTTTACATTTCCCTGTAGTTCGCGATCAATTATCGCTTTTCTTCCATGCTCCTTAGCAACTCATACCTGACGCGTTTCAAATATGCAGCCTTTTTCATGTCCGCCCTTGTCATGCACCCTAAGGCGTACCTACCATACTCGATAAGTGGGTGATCGTCCAATATCATTAGCCTGTTAATTTCTGGCCTACGATTTGTGAATCTATCAGCAAATCGATGCATTAAGCTTAAAATTTGTTCTTCCAAACAAGCCTCTTCCTCGAGAGCTTCCTGGAGTGCCATAAGGATAGTTAACCTTACATCATTTGGGTTCGTAGCCATTGTAGAAAATAAAAAAATTGAATCAATACTTTGTGTGATTCATAATTTTTTTTAGAATCAGACTCCTCAATTTATATATAACAATTGCATTAAAGCTGATGATTTGTCAGTTATTGTCATAAATCGCGTGACATTTTAAGTGATAAACAACATTGTCATTGAGTTGTCTTATCAGTTATAGTAAAAAGTATATTTGCAATGATTAGTCATTCAATGTCAGAAAAAGTTGATGATTTGTCAGTTATTGTCATAAATCGCGTGACATTTTAAGTGATAAACAACATTGTCATTGAGTTGTCTTATCATTGTAGTAAAAAATATACGTGTTGTCTAATCATGTCAGGTATCTTGTAAAATGTTAAGTGATAAATAAGGCTGTCATTGGGTAGTCTTATTCAAAGCATGTCATATATATTTTTAAATTTCTAAATTTTGCTAAGATATATGTGACATTTTACAGTTAAAACTAAATCTGTTGTGACTATATTATACATAACTTAAAATTTCAATTTAATGCGTTGTTAGCATTTGTCATGTTGTTAATGTACATGATTGTCAGTTTACATTTGTTAATGCATTGTAAACATTATCATTGTATAAAAGAATAAAAACTTGCAATACTTCAAATAATTCGTACGAATAAGAATCTTGATTCTTATTATCCATTAAAAACAATACATAGTAGAAAAACCAGATATAATCTAGTAGATTGGCCACCTTATTTTTCCCACTTAAATAAAAAACAAACAACAACACACATGGTTGGCCGGATCATCTTAAGCAACATTACTCTAGAATCTATATTGACATGTAACTGTTAATGAAGTTTTGCTTTTCAGCAATACTTCTCAACAATTCTTGTCTTGCTCTGATTAAGTTGTTTGTTGTGCGTATATCCGCTTCATGGGTCATGAGTAGAGCATGTAATCCGTAGCTATTAAGGCTCGTTGTCGGCATATTTTGCATCATTGTTATTTGTATCTCACGGATACACATTTGCTCACAATAACGAGTTAAGTTGCACAACAACTGATTTGAAAATGTGGCCTCAGCTTCAACCTCCCTTTGTAGTTTAGAAACAATTGTTTTACGTGCGTCATTTGCAGAAGCCATAGACCTGTTTTGTAGAAAGAATAAAAAAGTGTGTGTGTTTGTGTGTGTATGTGTATGTAAGT
The DNA here is from genome assembly GCA_026074375.1 of Tanacetum coccineum. Lineage (NCBI taxonomy): Eukaryota > Viridiplantae > Streptophyta > Magnoliopsida > Asterales > Asteraceae > Tanacetum > Tanacetum coccineum. The sequence continues at coordinate 27,003 of BQNB010061216.1, read as the reverse complement.
GTGTGTGTTTCACAACCTAGTTGATATAGGGGAAATAGTATGAGCAATCCTTATCAATAGACTACAAAACTTAAATTCACTGTCAAATCATATCATATATCTCGTACATTTATAAGAGATAATGGACATTGTCATTGATTAGTCTTTATCATTGACTTGTTTTATTAAGATCTATAAATATTTATTGAATTGACAGAAAAAGAGTAACATATTGTGTACGTTGAAAAGACATTGTAATCAAGGACGGAATATATAAGGGGCATAGGGGGGTTGTGGCCCCCCCAAAATTTTTGCTTCTAGTTACCAGTTTTCTAGTATATCAATACGTAAATAAAAAAGTTTTACATTTTGCCCCCCTAAAAACTTGGAAACCAAAACGTCAGAAGATATCAAAAAAACCAAATTTTGACTTTCCGAACCAAGCATCTACAACTAGAAACCTCTCTCGGGCTCAAATCAAATATGCAATCTTCATTAGAAAATCAAAATATGCAGGAATTGAACAAGAAGACTTGATTACTTAATGGTATCTATTTTCTTTTCCTTTTTTTCTTTTTATTTTGTATAACCCTCCATTAATTATGTATATTGTTACTTTGAGTGGTTTAGCTTATTCAAGAATCATTTGCTCTAATGTTTTCTTATTCTTAATCACACAGTAACATGGATTTAAAATCAAATTAGTTACTCCCCCTTTTTTTCTATGTTATGTTCTTAGTTTAATTTTATGTTTCACATCACTTAGTCTTAAAAAGATAAAATATATGTGAACTGAGTGAATGTATTTGAATCATTGAATGTTTATAACTATTAAGTTTAAAATGTATGATTTGTATTCAGGAGCTTTCATGGGAAAACTAATAACAATTGATTCGTACTTCAAAAGAAAGAGTAGCGATTCGACAGAAAATGCAACTCGTCTTTGCCCCCCTAAGAAAACTCCACAAGTTCCGTCAGGTATCCTTTATTTTGATGTGTGCGTTAATCTAAATCTTAAACGAATTTCTACTCTTTTGTTCATTATGTTGTTACACTTCCACGCCATAATTAGTTTTCTGGTTATTTGAAGTGATAGTTAGCGTAGTGTTATAGAATAGGTAAGTTGTGTTATGTTGCTTTATACCTCTTTTAGTTTTAGAAAGTAGAAACGTTTCAATAGCTTAAGTTTTCATTTATGCATAGAATGCTAAATAATGACTGTTCAAACTTAAATTTTATGAATTTTTATCTTTGACAGAAAGAAATAGACCTCCTCCACCTCCATCTCCAGGGTTTGATGAAATACTGGACCCCAAACCCAAAAAGGAAAAAAAATCGCATTTCTGAGTAGAAGAAGGTAATTCTTGCACACCGAGTAATGACATCATCTCTTTGAACCTTAAATGCTCGCCAAGGGCCTTCCGTCAAAAGGATCTGCTCTTTGTTTTCCCCCCCTCCCCCTCCTACCTTCCCCCCTCTCTTTCCCCCCCCTCCGCCTCTCGTATACATGCAACAAACAATACCACCCCTTCTTCGTTTTCCCCACACACCTCACGAAAGGAAGTGATAGCGAGTGTGAATGTGTTTGCTCCTACCATGAAAGACCGGGTTCTTTGATAATGCAATTGTCGATTTGTTATCGAATCGAATTATCACTTTTTGTCTTCCCAACCTCGTCACTTTCACCAATAACCAAGGCTGTCAAGATCGCGATCTCCACCCCAGGGAATTCGTTTTTTGTCTTGCCAAGATGAGGAATCGTAAAATCGGATCGAGATCGTAAGATCCTACAATCTTTATCGATGTTCTGTTAATAGCAAAACGGATAACAGTCAAACTATTTTAATTCTACTCATCATCCATAAAATTTATATAATATCTTTTTTGAAAATTTCAAATTTTCCAATTATAACATACCAATAGTAAAAGTAAAAAAACACAAAAAAGTACAATGTTTCAATCTACACATATTCATGAATTAGGCGGAATAAATACATAACAATGTGTAATAAATGTCTCAAAACAAAGTACCTCTCACTACTATCAACTAACAATTAATCTATCTTAATTAAAACTTAAAGTGTTAAGAATTAAAACTAGGAAAAGGTGATAAAAAAGACAACAATTACTTGTAAGAAATTTTTGCTTAAGGTAACTAGAACATAGAAGAAGAACCCTAATTTGTTTCATGTAATTTCAATTTGAGGAAAGTAGATAATTAGGTTTATTGATTACAAATCTAGGCATGAACCCACACATACTGTAACGAGATGATCCACCTTTACACGAATTGTACTTATTTTTTTATTGTCCTATTCCCCCCCTACCATTGCCACTACTACACTACTCTACCCACCTAACGTACCCTTTTACCAAAATGAACACAACTACACTCCAATCCTCTCACCTCCTACACACTATTCTCCCAAGACTCATGTATTTTTACTACCATCTCAATTAATGGTACGTTCGAAGAATGAAGAATTACCGAAGGAATTATCCGGAGTTATTATGATCGTGAAGATGGTGGAATTACACCGAGTTTTGTAGTTTGTATAGTATGTTAAAAAAATCGAAAAATCAGAAAAATCGCATAAAAAAGGAGGAGGAAAATTTGAAGATAATTGTTTTGCAAAATCTTATACCGAAGGAATTATATAAAGGATCGATTATTCATTGATACGTCTTATAAGTCAACGATGTAAAGTTTTGTATAAAGTGGTAGATATTGCCACTTGTCTTGTAAAGTATGTAGAGTATGGGATAATTAGGAAGTTGACCGTTACGGGAACGCCAACTTTGGTTGTTGTTTTTGATCTATGATCAAGACGTGTGTAAATAGTTGTGTCTTTATCATGGTAACGGTCGGGAAAAGTGTCTAGCAACTTGTATCTTAGACTTAATCTATTTGTTTCGTAATTTTTATTTAACAATAATTTATTTCCCTTTCCTAATCATTAACCATGGGTTTTACGCGAATGAGGATGTGATCGAACATGCATGTCTATTCTGTCGTTACGGCCATGTATGCATGATTCAGCTGTCTTGTTGGTTTATTACTATTGGTGAAAGTTAGAATATCCATACCCTATATCATTCTTCATCCTAACCCTTGGTTAAACTCGAATGAGGATGTGATCGAACACACATGTCTATTCCGTCGTTATGGCCATGTATGTGTGCTTCAGCTGCCTTGTTGGTGTGGTACTTTTGGTGAAAGATTGTAGAATGATCAACCCTAAGCCTTATTATAAAAACCCATTTTACCTTTATAAACTTGTTACTCCTTAGCTCTAGTGGTGGAGATGTGTATCCTTGCCAAGCTTATGATAGAATACTCGTCACAACCGAGCAATTGAGCGAATTAGTTACATGTTACCACATAGATTAGTTGAGTGATTTGAGTGTTTTCATCTACCTATTTCGTAAGGTGTTTGGTTGTGTACTTGTAATAGATCGAATAAATGCTTAAACGGAAAAATTCTTAGGGATACATTTTTGTAAACTTCTAAAGGCTACTTGAGGACAAGTAGGATTCAAGTGGGGGGATATTTAATGACATCAAATAACGTCACTTTTATAGAATCATTTATCCCATGTAATTAACCCATTTTGTATAATTATTGCAAAGAATTATTACTTAATCGTTTGTATTTGATAATTGTAGTAATTATGGAGTACTTGGTGAAGATTAACCAAACGGCACGCATTCTGAAGCTTAAACGAAGAAATATAAAGAAATTGATTCCGACATCTAATACTCCGTATCCATCATGGAAGATACCGCGTATCTGTGCCTACACTTCACTAAAGACCACGAAGGAACAAGACTCAATACGTCGTATCCAGAGAATCCTATACGTCGTATTCAAGTTATAGAATGTGTAGATTCTGGAAGATATCGAACGTGGTCCCTACTCCAAGAAACCCCCGATACGCCGTATTAACGTTAGTCAATACATCGTATCGACCAAATTCCAAACCTTATAAACAGAAAACTCAAAAACGAGTTTTAAGTGTGCTAAATCATATTTTCGATAACTAAACCATAAAAGTCGATTTTCAGAAGAGAAGAAGAGCAGAAGAGGTCGAGCAACGTAATTAATTCCATAGGAAACAACTTGTAATCTCCTATACTCTTGTAATCGTTCAGTTTTTGGTATCATTCGTTAACTCGGTTAGTTTACCTTGGCTAAATTATTACTTTTGTATTGATTATGACATTTGAAGGCTAATACCTTCTAGTGTGAGATGTGATCCGTTTGAGGCATTGTATGGTAGAAAGTGTCATTCGGCAATTATGTAGGCTGAGGTTGAAGAAGGTCAGATTATAGGACTTGAGTTAGTGCAAGAGACTACTGAGAAGATCTCGCAGATTAATGATAGACTTAAGGCTGCGCGTGATCGTCAGAAGAGTTATGCTGATAAGAGGAGGAAGCCTCTACAGTTTAGTGTAGGTGACTATGTTTTGCTCAAAGTGTCGCCTTGGAAAGGTGTGGTACGCTTTGGGAAGAAAGGAAAACTAGCGCCTAGATTTGTTGGACCTTTTGAGATTATTGAGAAAATAGGCACAATGGCCTACAGGTTAGATTTTCCTGAGGAGTTAGATAGTGTTCATGACACGTTCCACATGTCGAACCTTAAAAAGTGTTTGGCTGATCCAACACTGCAAGTGCCCTTGGATGAGATCCAAGTTGATGTCAAGTTGAATTTTGTGGAAGAGTCTGTGGAAATTTTGGAAAGAGAGTTCAAGAAGTTGAAGCGTAGTAGGATTGCCATCGTCAAGGATCGGAGGAATTCGAAACGTGGTCCTGAATTCACATGGGAACGTGAAGATCGGATGAAGCTTAAGTACCCGCATTTTTTTAGTGATGATAGTAGTTGAAATTTGGGGTCGAAATTCTTTTAAAGGGGGTAGAATGTAACCTTTGCCCTTTTGTGTTCTGAATATTTCATTTTTAGTCCTTCGACTATTTGACATTTGTCAGTTTATTCAGAAATTATACCGTGTTGACGGTGGTGATTTTATGAGAATTGTGGTAATTTATGGTTTATTGTGAATAATAGTCCTTTTTAGAAGTTATTATTATGTTAGTTAAGTTCCGGATGGTTGACCCGTGAATTTTCGAGAAATGACGAAAAACGAGTCCTGACACGTCCGTTAATGTTCAAATGAGTTTTTGGGGAATAAAGCATGGAAATATGTCAAGTGAATACTCTAAGTTATTGGAAAAGTATTTTTAAGATGAATAAAAATGCTAATTAACTTTAGGGAAAATTTTACGATCAAGTTTTATGAGTTTTAAGTGAACCCGACACGAAGAGAAGAACCCGACACCCAAGATGACATCCGCGCTTCAAACCCAGGAGGGGACATCAAGGTATGATTTTAGCATTTGTGTCCATGGTTGGTACATTTAAAATATCATTTTCCTCATTTTGAAAACACATAGTTCATTTCACACAAAAAAAATCTTCTCTCTTCTCTCCCTTGTTGGTTCGTCCGAGCTCCACAACACAAAAACACATAAATCTTTCAACTTTGATCAAGAACGTGGTGGTTTAGAGTATTTCCGGGTTGATTCTAGTGTTCGGGTATTCATTAAAACAACGTTTGGGTTGTCCGGTTCGTGTCAAAATCTATATTTTGAAGACTTTTCTTGTAAGTTTCTAAATTTAAATTTCGTTTGTCCTTTTGGTTTTATACTGATGCATAGATGTTAGTTGTACAAGTTGATCGTCGTAAAAATCGATTTTTAGAAACGAAACGGATAAAAGGATGTGTTTGATTGCGTCGAACATAAAAGGAAATAAAAGGGTTTTGTAGTTTTGATGTTGTGGTCGTGATGATTGAAAAACATATATTTTATATGTAGCTTATTTTGTATATAGCTTATATTGGCTTATTTTTGGCTTATGAGCCCTCGGCAACATGTGGAAACACAAAGGAGATGTTTTTGGTTATTATCCTAGTATGTCATATTTTTGTGGACTAATATTATAGCTTATGGTGATAACTAAATGCGATACATAGCTTATTAGCTTATTTTCAAGCTTAATATATGTATTTTGGAGCTTATGGGCTCACGGCTCAATAAGCCCATTTAAGTTGTGGCTTATGGGAGGGATTATTGTGTTCCGGGTTATTTTCTACTTATTAGTATGAGCTTATGTATATAAATGGGCCTTGGTTTTGGGCTTGGATCGTATTTTGGACGTATAAATACCTAAATGGACCCTTATTAGGCCTTAAAGCCCAATAAGCGATATTTAGTCATTTTAAGAGTTTTGACGGACTTTTGAAAGTGAAATATATTTACGAAGTGATATTGAACGTTATTTTAGGAAAAACGTTTTAGTAAACGTTAAAGATTGAGATTTTGGAATTTTGTCGAAAAAGTGTCGAAAGTTTGAAAAATGTTTAAAATAAAGGTTAAAAACCTTACAAAACGTACGGGTCATGTCGAAATTTCGTAAAAAGTTTATACTTACAAAAATTTACTTAAGAACATGATTTTTGGTTTTAAATAATAAAATATTATTTTACTATTTTATTATTTTAATAAATTCACTAAAAGACGAAAAATATAATTTTTCTCGAAACTTCTCTAATATGTTTATGTAAAGCTTTCATTTTCAACCAAATTATGATTATTTTTACGGTAACTAAGGTTACCGAATGGACTTATCGGGATATATTTATAATTATTTATTATAAATATTTACTTATATTACTTATCTATTTTCTTTAAATAGTATAAGTATGTATCGTTGAGATATCGGATTGATAAGATATTTTGGGGTGAGACGTCAACCATCACGCCACTAAATTGTTATGAGTAATTGTACAACGCGTCTAACCTCTATGCATCAAACGTGAAGACTGTTTTGGAAATGAATGATTAAAACGGGACATTAACTGGACTAGGTCGCGTGCGGAAGTCGTTGCTTTTGCTTGTGTGATTGAGATTTGGTTTCTTAAGACTTTCTTGAGGTGATTTCTCGTAGCCCTATTTTCTACTGTTTTTCTGTTGAGGGAAAATGATACTCAAATGTGTTTTGAACTGGTTTTTATTTAAATTGTGTGAAACGTGGTTTTGTTTTTGGGACAATTATGTGCTTATGATTGCTATGTGAATATATGTGATGTAAATTTTACTTGCATGTACTGTGTTTGGCATGCAAGGGTTGTGATTTTACTTGCATGTACTGTGTTTGGCACGGCAAGGGTGATTGGCAAGGAATTGCCATGTCTATTGTGGTCATGCCCTAATATAGTGCTCCTGCTGGTATGCCCTTTAGGTGCGTAAGTGACACATTATGTTTTCATGACTAGCGGGGATGCTAGGGCATGGTGATCGACTAGCGGGAATGCTAGGTCGTGTTACATGATTAGCGGCGATGCTAAGTCATGGGTGATTTGCATATATTCACTATCATATTGCACTATTGTCCATTGATTTGAGATATTGGCACAACTTTTGGTTTTGAGTCAAACCTATGAGCTCACCAACATTATTGTTGACGTTTTCGAGTATCATTTTCAGGTGAAGTAAAAGATGAATAGTTTGGTGATATGTGATAGCAGGCTTAGGAGTATCCCATGGGGGTCTTTCATGTGAAGCCTTGATTGTTTATCTGTTTGGTTCTTAGTATTTGAAAGTTTTGCTTTAAGTTTGGATTTGGACCCCTATGTGGGCATTTTGAATTGTAAGAGATCATGGATTTGGGACATTACTCGAGGTTTGTTCGAGGTTGATGGTCTTCGTAACACTTGAAGTTTATGCATTGTAGTTTTTCTCTATATTGTATCTTGTGTTTTTGTTGATCATTATGTTGCACTCCCGGTATTCACGCCATTGTCAGGGTGTGATTGATTAGTAATCAGAGCCAAGGATATAGAGAACCTATGTGGGTTGGCTAGACTATAAACTATAGATAGTCATTTAGTGGTGATATGTGAGAAATCAAATATCCTTTTTATACCAAAATTGGCTCCTTAAATATGAACAAATCATACGTGCACAATTATGCTTGTATATTGCTTGTTTTTTCTGTTGTGATGTGTAGGTTTCGGATATTAAAAATAATTACAAGAAAACGGTCAAAAACGGACAAATTCTGAACACCTCTCCCCCGGGTACGGAAAAAGAGTAGCACAATAGAGACTGGAGAAATCAGTTTCATAGACAACCCCAACCCAAGGTCAACAAGTCAAACTGGTCATTACATTGGTCAACCCACCAAAAAATGAACTAAACCTCAAATTAACCTAAATAAGCCTTAATGTTAAAACCAATTTCACAATAAAAAGCCCTTAATTGATTAAATCCTTTCAGTCCCTTTGTCTATATAACAGATCTAACAGTCGTTAAGTCTTTATTACCCAAAACCCATTAATTCCTTTCAACCCGGCCCAACTCTTTAATAATAAACCCATAGCCCAAACCCTTTTACCCGAGCCCAAAGTCAAATCTTTTTTTCCTCGATCAAACATAAACGTATAAAAGTAAAAAATAAGCAGGAAAATTTGTTGTTACTGTTCATCGTCGTCCCAAGTAATTACCCTGCTCAAATCAAACGGGTAAATTCCAATCCCACTTAATCCAGCAAGGAAATAAAGATTCCAAGTACAAAGTTGACATCTTTAGCAAACTTAACGTCATTTCAAAGGATCTCTTGTATTGGTTAAATGGGTCAAAGAATGACACCTCTCGAGGGACTCAAAAGAAACACATCAAGAGGTAGGAATTTACACTAAAAGCAAGCCAAAAGAAGCACAAGGCCTCTGACATAAGGAATGCCACGCTGGCAATCCGTGTGCTCACAATCTCATCCAAGGGTCACAATGAAGGATCCAATGATTAGAGAGGAATGACTAATGGTCAAGATTAAATCAAAGAGGAGTGTGTGAGATAGACCTAGATGCATCTTCTCCTGCTATAAACTTGGAGGCTTCCTCATCACTCACATAAAGGATTATAGGAAGTAGTGGTTAATATAGCATAGTGTAGTTTTTCAAATTAACTTTTAAATTTTAGCTTATTCTAGTGTCTTATTTCAAGTAATTGTACTCTTTATTAATAAAAGTGTGTTTTCATTTTAAATGTTGCACATTTATGTTTACTATAATATAGAATATTTGGGTTCAATAAGTTCTTAAATTAATTAAATAGTTCCTTAATAATTGTCTTAATCTACTACACATAGCTAGTATTCACTTAGTTAAGCTCTCAAAAGCTTAACTAAGCTTATTGACACGTAATTCTACCTATAAATTACCTCAGCTTATTAAGGATGGGAATGTCATGTTTCAATGGAAGGGCTTCAAGGACCTACCAGCTCTAATCCTAAGATATGTTTGAGCATTGTTGTTAGCTCAACAAGTGCATTCATAAGCCTTGTTTTGTGCAAACCCGGACAGTAGTTATAAGTTCTCTCTTTACATTTTTGTTGATTAAATTGCATCTTTAGCTTATTACTGGCTTTAATAATAGCTATATATCTAGTTTAGTGTAGCTTATTTAATGCTTATTGTTAGAGGTTGATGCTCTATTATGTGTAATTGTTCTTAGCTTAGAACTTAATTTGTTTTGCTCATTGTCTTAAAACAGTTAAAACCAATAATATTAGCATCGTGTAATAGCTTAATTGTTCTTGCTTATTAGTTTGTTAAAAATCTGCTTATTAGGTCATTATTTTAGCTTTTTTGTATCTGGTATCTTATGATTTTAGCTTTAATTCTCATTTTATCAGCTCAAGTATGGATTTAAGGAATTTAAGGGAGTGTTTGGGTCAAGCAGTACTAACTCAAGTTAGTACTGCTTGAGTCCATTTGGTCCTTTAAATTTCATTTTAAATCTTATTATAAGGTTTATAGAGTCAGGATTTAAAGTTGTTTGAAGGCATAATCAAGTTTTAATCAAAGTAGTGTGTAGTTGTTTAAATCTGTTAGCTTTTAAATATAGTTTTATTCGTGCATTTTAAGCTCAAATCTGTTATAGTTATCTGTTTATCTGCTCAAATTGCTTTAGTTTTAGTGTTATAAAGATGTTTAAGTCAAATCATTAGGTCTGCATCAAGTTGTTTTGAATTGTTACTCTAATCTCTCTTTATTGAGTTCGACGTGGTCTTTAGTCTTAGGGTTCACGATCTTATTTTTTAGGGTTTCTCCTCTCTTTCGACCCTGTCTATGTTATACTATTGGGTTCCTCGTCAGTGGCTTTACTAATTGAAGTTCAAACATAAGAATTTCAAAATCCATTTTTGTCACCAATTTTCCAGAAACTTGTTCTTCTTGTGATCTTTGGAAAGTGTGTAATGATTATGGCTCGGTTGTTGACGTTTTCATTCCAGTTAAGAAATCAAAGGCAGGCAAACGTTTTGCATTTGTTCGTTTCATTAAGGTTATGGATTTTGGATCGTTGGTGGCTATATCTTTGAATTATTTGGATTGGAAGATTTCATATTCACGCAAATGTTGCACGTTTTCATAGACCTTTAAAAAAACATTATTCTTCCATCCATAGAAACTTCTGATTTTGGAACTCCAAAACGTTCTTTTGCTTCGGTTCTTAATGAGGGATAACACAAAGGTGATATGTTAACTCTAACCGCTCGTTGTTCTAGATGATACTGGTATAAAGGTTCACGACATTCAGTTTGTCTCTTATGGGTAAAGTTAGAAACGTCACTGCCATTCCTAACTTATATTCCATTCTTTTTAACGAGGGTTTCCACAACACTAAGATCACCTATCTTGGAGGGACGTGGGTTTTACTTGTAACGGACTCTGGCGTATATCTAAAAAGATAAGCTTCTTCAATCACATACAGGTGTGGGTTCTTGGTTTTATAATTTAATTGAAGCTTCTAAACTCTTTTGTTTGTGATGAATTGGATTATATGGGTTTCTATTGATGGCTTACCTATCAATGCTTGGACTCCTAATTCTTTACGTAAGATTGCTTCGTTATGGGGTTAAATTGTTGAATGGGAGATATCAGACTCTCCTTCTTTGTGGTGAATAAACCTTATGTTTGATAAACAAAAAATGATTGTAATGAATCAATGAGTCTTGCAAAATCTATTATTCAAGGACCAAAGGTTTTTACTGGATTACGTTGCAAAGAAAACGCATGAATGGATTCCGCTACTTTTAGCTGTCACTATATCAAGGACTTTTCTTCTTCTGATGTGAAATCAGATGAAAAAGGCGATGACTTTGTTGGTGTGATAAAGCAAAATAGACTCTAGTGGATATCGGAATAGGGTCTCAGAATCCAGTTTTTCTCATGTTAACGATCTTGTTCATGATACTGATAACAACAATGTGACAGCTGATGTTGGATCTCACTCTGACGACCCTTTCAACCTTTATGGCATTCTTAAACAACCTAACACAAAAACGGCGTAAAACTCGAGGCAACTGGCTGTAACCAGATTACCCCTGGGATTCACTCAGTTAAAGAAAAAAGACGAATCATTGCTGTTAGTGAACAGGTTCATTCTTTATCTAGTAAACTTAAAGAGAGGAAGTTGAACGATGGGGTTTCTTCCCATCACAACATGAATTCTCGTCCCTTATCTAGTAAAGAAGGTGGTTCCATTTTAGATGTTATGGAAGAAATTATTAAGGTTGGACAAACCATGGGCTATAAATAAGGATGATTGTTCAGCGAAAATATTTAAGGAGATCATCGGCCCTACAAGGACGGTGATTTACAATGTTTTTAGATGTAATTTTTTGTCCTTAAATGTTCAAGGTCTTGGTAACAAGACCAAAAAGGGGTGGATTAAGGAGTTATGTCATAAACATATGATTAATTTTCTCGCTATTCAAGAAACTAAGTTGGAGTCGATTGATTTATTTTCCATCAAGTCTTTATGGGGAAACTTAAACTTCAAACATGTTGTTGCCCTCTCAGTCGGGCAGTTCTGGTGGTATTCTCTGTGTTTGGGATTCATGTGTATTCATCAAAGATCATGTTTTGAAATCTGATTATTTTGTGGCTATTATGGGCACTTGGGTTCCCACTTCTACTAAGCTCCTAATTATTTCCGTTTACGCTCCTCAAGAGCTAACTGAAAAACGTGATCTTTGGAATTATCTTCGTTCTCTTATTGATAGGTGGGATGGTGAAACTGTGATCATGGGAGATTTTAATGAAGTTCGTTATGAGCATGAGAGGTTCGGCTCTATATCTTCAATAGTTAAGGAGCTAACGCTTGTAACATTTCATTTCTTTTGGTGGTTTATTGATCTCCCCCTCGAAGGTTTAACTTTTAATTGGCTATAAAATCGGCATCCAAAATGAGCAAACTCGATAGGTTTCTCTTATCGGAAGGCTTATTTTGTCTTTTAGCATTTATCGGCGTTATGTTTGGATAGGCATTTATATAACGATCATACGGCCAAATTCTTCTTGAAGGAAATTTCTTATTGATTTTGGTCCGATCTCCTTTCCGCAATTTTTCATTCGTGGTTCATCTATGGATGGCTTGACTCCTTTGTAGAATCAAAAGGATAGTCCATGAAGTCACTGATTCGAACTGGCCTAGGTCAGAATGAAAAGAAGAAACTTTTCAACGTCTTAAATGTGATATCAAAGTTTGGATTATAAAGAGATTAAAGCTCGTTCTTATGAGAAGAAAATCAAACATATTCTTCAAAACCTTTCGCGAAGACGACAAATCTATTGTCGAGGAGCGATTAGGCAAGGTAGAAATTTATTCTTAAACGAACCTACTCTTAAAGGTGATCTTCTGGAGCTTAATTATTTGGACGCACTCGGAGTTCTCTCAAAAAGTATGGTTCGTTGGTACATTGAATGGTGATGCAAAATATAATTTTTTCATGGTATTCTTAATATAAAGAAGCAAAAGAGATCTCAAATTGCTATTCGTGGCACTCTAGTCAACGGTGAATGGATTTCTAATCCTGTTGGTGTTTATCGAGTATTTTCTCTCCCACTTCATGACATCAATTTTTTGCCTTCTTATACTCCTCGTCTAAGCTTTCGATTTCGTTTTCCCTTTATCAGTCTATATTCTGTTCATGTTGAAAGATTTAGAGAGCTTGTTACTTACTGTCGATGTGAATAGGGCTGTTTGGGATTGGCCGGCGCCAAAATAATTCACCGGGGCCAGACGGAGTTTAAGTTTGAATTCTTCTTTTTGTATAATTTGGAATGAACTCTTGATCAAGATGTTTTTCATAGCGGTTTTAGATTTCTTCGAGAAATGGACTTATTACTAAGTGGATGTATTGACTTCTTTATTAGGTTATTCCTAAATACTTGTTGCGAAAATCGTTAAATGTCTTTCGGAATTATAAGTATTATTGGGTGCAATTACAATATTTTTATTAGTAGTTTTTTTTGCATTATAGACGTTGAATTGTCCCTTGCCTTGACTTATTAGTGAAGTTACAATTCCGGCTTTTGTTTCTAATCGTACATTTTCCGGATGGTCCGTTACATTCTCGATGGAGTTGTTAACAGTGGTGCAAACATAAAAGGAAAAGAGATATGAATTTTTCAAGGGTCGATTTTGAAAAAGCTTTTGTCTCGGTGGTAATGGGGACCTACTTGATCGATACTATTAGGGCTTTCGGGGCTTTGCGTCCAAAAATGGTTCTCTTGGTTTAATGGTTGTCTTTGAAACTGCACGGCGTTCGGTTCTAGTCATCGGTAGCCTAATCGGAATGTCAATTCCACTAGAGGATTTAAAAACATGGAGATTATATCTCCCTTTTCCTTTTTATTTTGACTTCTGGTAAACCCTTCACTTATATTTTAAAAGGAGTTATCGCATCTAATATCTTCATTGGTATCTCGATTTAATGCTTCTTTTTCGACTATGCTCATCTTTTTACGCAAGATGGACGTGGTCTTTATCGGTGTGAATGGTATAGTACTTAGAACATTCAAACTGTTGCACAAAGTTATTTGAAAAATTGCTTTTATTTAAGCCTCCTGGTACTTAAGATTAATTTTCACAAGAGTAAATTGATGAGAGTTGGTGTTAATTCGAATGAAGTTGTATTGTAGAGATTCTGTTGGTTTCGTTCCACTTTTTCAACTCCTTTCATTATCCTACAGGTGTCCATTGTTAGTGGATGATATGTCGAGACTTAAACCATGGGAAGATGTCATCTCTAAAGTTTCTAATCGCCTCTCTAATTGGAAACTTAAAACCCTTTCGATAGGGGGTCGGTTAACTCTCATCAAGTCGGTCATCTCTTCGATACCGCTTTATCATATGTCCATTTTTAAGGGGGCTCCTCAGGGCGCTAATTAAACTAAGCTAAGATCTATACGCCAGGAATTTCTTTTTAATGGAATCGATGGCTATGGGACAAAAAAAAGTCATGGATTAGATGGGGACAAGATCTTAGCTTCTAAGAAAAATGGTGGTCTCGGGGTTTCTAGTCTTTATGCTACGAATCGAGCTCTCCTTTTTAAATGGATTTGGCGCTTTTTTTCTCAAGATTCTTCTTGGTGGTCTTGTTTCATTCAAGCTATGCATGGCAATCATGGGGCCCTTTCTTCTTGCGTCACGTCTTTACGACGTTCGTCTTGGTTAGATATAATCCGTGAGATGTATGATTTTAATTCTAAAGGTATCGAACTTATGCTATATTAAACGACAAATGTTGAGGTTTCTATGGGCACTGTGAACACTTTCTTTTCTGGACGACAAATGGCATGACGATGGTCCTTTCAAATCCTTATATACGAGGTTGCATGCTCTTGATCATGCTAATCTATAGTGTTGTTTCTAATGTTGAAGTTCAAACCAACTTTGCGTTCACTCTTTTCGAAAGACCCCTGTGGAAGGGGTTTGAAGTAGAATATTTTATTGCTGTGGCTATCGAACTACTGGTCATCTCTCTTACCTAATTTGTGTGATCGGTGGTGTTGGTCTCTCGAAAATCATCTCGGTGGATTTTTCGGTCAAGGTTAATAGTATTTTGCTAGACGACAAACATCTCTGCCTAAAAGGTGTTGTTCCTCTCATAGTTGGCGTTAGATATTATCCCTATCAAGGTGAATATTCACGCTTGGAAAGTTTTCTTGGACAAGATCCCTACTAGGCTCAACCTTTCGCTTAGGAGGGCGAATGGCTTCCTTAGTTTTTATGCACCTATTTGTAACTCCGGGGGCGGGGAAATCTACATCTCATATTTCTTCTCCTTGTCCTTTAGCTCGACAAGTGTGGAAAAAATTCTTGCCAATGGTGGTGAGATGGATTCTTTTTTCTTCTTGTTAGATACGAAAAGTTTGGCTTAGTTGGGTTAACAACACCCGTTTTCCTATACAGTTGAGACGTTTCTTGAAGGCATTTGCTAACATCATGTGGCTGACTTTATTTGGCAGCTTTGAAACCAGCTTCTTGTTTCGGTTCCCAAGCATGCCTAGGGCAGAGATCTCACTTTCAGATGACATTGTTCATTGTCTTATTTTGTGGATTTTATTCGTTGTAGTTTTAAATATTACTATTGGGTTAGTTGGCTTTAAGGAACTCCCTAATTGTCTTATTTTGTAATCTTTTCTAGCTCCTTGCTAGTTTTTTTATAAAATTTTGACAGTTAAAAAAAAGTTGTTTTGATTTTGATTCATTACAAGGAGATGTCTAACTGCATCAGCAAGCTTAAAACAGACTAAAGGACTTTTTCAATCTTAATTTCCTAGAGGTTAGGTAGTCTATTAGGTTTTTTAAATTTTAGTATTCAACATAGTTTGCTAGGTAAGATTTATATTTGTTTTAGCTTAATTTGTTTTAAATTATAGTTTATTTAAGTCCCATATGGTTTTCTGAGCTTAAATTTAGCCTTTTGTCTTTTCATTCAAAAACCAAAAAGTTAGGTAAAACTGCATAGGCAGCTTTTTCATTAAGCTGTTTCATTTAGCATTTGAGTTTCAAAATACTTTTTAAGAATAGATTTAGGTAGCTTATTTGTCAAACTTTAAAGTAGTATAAGCTAGATTCCCATAAGGATCCAATTGCTAATACTTTATATAAGCTTAAAGTTGTCAAGGGGATCTGTTTGGAGTTAACCGTTTTTATCAAAGTGCTTATTTGTGATTTTTAGCTTTTTGCCATAAGTTTTTGTTTAGTTTCTGCCTTAACTAGCTTATTAGGTTCATATTTAGTAGTTCATAGCTTATTTAGGATTGATTCTCGCTTATTTTAGCTTTTCATAGAAAAATCTATAAATTATTAAAACATTCAGCATAAGTAGTTTTTTCATTTAACTTTTTCAGTGCTTATTTGAATTTCAAAATGCTCTTTGTTTATTGTTTCAAGTAGCTTATAGGATAGGCTTTAAGTAGGTACAAGTTAGATTATCATAAGGTTTCATTAGCTTAACTTAAATTAAGCCTAAAGTTTGCTTTCTGTCTATTTAGTATGCAGTTTAGTATAAGTGCTTATTTGATTTTTCAAGCTTATGGCTTATCACATTTTGTAATTTATAGTTCTAGTTTAGCTATTATGGTTAGATTTATGTAGATTAGTGAGGGCTTATGTAGTTAGAGTCTAGAACAAAATTTTAGCTTAATCAAGATTTCTAGCTTATTTAGTTGTGTTAAAAGTTTAAAAAAAGGTTAAGTGTGTTCTGTCTTAATTTTAAGCTGTTAACTAGCTTATTAGTGACTTTTAGAAAAGTTGTTTGCACAAAAATGGCTTATTTTTATCTGTTTTACAACTTTTCTTTTTAGGTTTTTGCAAAAAAATAAAAAAGGGGAAACCAAGGAAGGCGGCGGCCTGTCAGTAGAGCATGATTAGAACCCACCGTACTCAACTAGTCTCACCCTTTATAAGACCCAACCACACACCCACTCACAAACGTACCTTGGGAAGTTTTACGTCCTTCTGCTGACATTATCATTTCTTTTACCCTATTTTGAGTTTTAATATTAATAGCACTCAGTGCCTTATTTGATTTTCCCGGTTATTGAGTTTTGACTTTCGATTTTTTTTTTTCTGCATCCATGCTTTTCATAAGCTATTTTTTTTAGGCGTTTTTTTTAGGATTGTTAGCTTAAAGTTTAATTATTTTTAGTGAATTAATTTTGTTCAAAACTTTAAAAAATCATAAAAAATAGAAAAATAATCAAAAACTAGTTTTCTTTTTTATAAAATTTTCTTTTATCATATTCTAGGTTTAGGTTGAAATTTACTTCCGTAGGGTTAATATTTTGAAAAGTTCATCTTTTTAAACGATTACGGATTCGATCATCCGTTCGTTTGTTTTCTTCATTTTTAAGCTTTAACCATTCTCGTTTTAGAATTTCCTTAGCATTTTCTTTTTAAATAGTCATTTAGGATTAGAAAAAAGTTGTTGAAAATTCATTTAGGGATTAAATTTCAGTATTATTGCTTATTTGTCACGTTTTCTTTAATTACCGTTATTTGAATTTAATTGCTTAGTCGTTAATTTTTCTTGCTTGTTTAAATTGTTTTTAATTGTAGATTTAGAAAATTTTATACCAAATAGTTTTTTTGAACCAATTCAAGTCATTTTGTCAAATAACAAACGACAAGGTCCTAAATTTCATAAAAGTCTTTGGAATAAATCGATCACACAAGGTAATCCACTTACCGGTTTTGTTGAAACGTTGTAGAATTTTTTGTCTTAAGATTTTTCTAATACTTTGTCCTACAAGGGTAGTTTTAGTAGTTTCCTTTACTATTGGATATTATATGTACGATAATAACTGTACACGCCGTCAGTTTTTTGCGGACCAGCTGCCAGGGGATTTGTGATTAAGTTCCTTCGTTTGCAGTTTGTCCTTCGTGATTTGAGATCATTTTGTCTTCGAATGTTTACGCTTTTGAAGTAAATCAAATAAAAATACAAAAAATAAAAAATATTAAAATAGTAAAAAAAAATTTTTCTTTTCTTTGTTAGTTTCTTAAGTAGAAGATTAATAAATAAGAATAAAATACAAAATATTTGCTCTTCCGGAGTTTCGATGTTTCTTGTGAAATTTGTGAATCTAAGAAATAATTTTTTTACCCAAAGTTGGTAAAAGAACACCAACATTATAATACTTTACAACTGAAGTATTTATCCATCAATAAGTTCCCAAAACCAAAGATTCAAAAAAGTATTCGTTTGCCTCACTTTCGAAAAAAGGAGCACTCTTTTGTAAAATTTATTTTACTTAAGGGAGTTACCTTAAGTTTTTTGATTATTCGGTAAACAAAAAATATTTTCTTTTTTCCTCTTTTTTGTTTGCTTAGTGGTTTGCGCACGAGTAGAAATTCCAATTTTCCAAAATAAATTCGATCGTATCCATTCCGAGACGTCAAATTTCGAGGACGTGCTCCCAAACGTAGTCGAACCGGGAGCTTAGTACTATCGTTTGAAGTTGCACACTTGCGGAACGTACAATGGAAGAGCCATCGTAACACCCACGGCAAGGGTGCTTAATGGAGAAGCTCATTATTTTGCCGGAAATTAACATGCGGATGATTTTGAGATTAAAACGTAATTTGTTACTAACTAGTCAAGGCTAACTGTTTCACGGTTATGACGGAGGAATAGTCACACGTCTTATTAATAGTTTCAAAAGGATTACCTCGACTTTCGATTTAAAGATGTGCCGAACGAATGTTATTAAGCTTATGCCTATTTCATTCTCACTCGAGGGGGCCGCTTGTTTATGGTCACGAGAAAGATCCAACTATTAGGAGGATCTCGAACTTGGAGGATCTCGTAACAATTGTGAATCAATTGTTCCCTCCCTTCGAAAACCAATTCACTACTGATAAAAGTTTGCTGCATCTTGCCGGCTCACAACCGATGTTGCAGCCTTCTAAAGAAGGCCCTTAGTGAGAATAATAATCTGAGACTGATAAAAGTTTGTAGCATCTTGCCGGCTCACAACCGATGTTGCAGCCTTCTAAAAGGTCGAGGATTTCCTTTGTTAAAAGTATAATTATGATAAGTGTGATATATGTGATTTAATAAATATAGGGAAAATCTCTCTTAAATTCAAATATGCTTTTGAACTAAGACTAATTCGTTTTAAGATTATGGTTTTTCTAAAATGAATTGTTTTATTAACGGGAAGCCTAAGAATTTTTAAAACTGAAGGTTCGTGAGTTCCGATATTATTCTCTATGGGGTGTCAAAAGCCTGGTCACCTAAGCCGATCTCGGCTGGGATGTGCAGAGAATAAAGTCGCTACATGGAATGATCTCGCCTTCAAAATCATAATTCTTGGGTGGAACATAAAGCAATAGAAATATTGCAATTTTCTTAAAAAGGTTGACCCATGGTTGAAATTCGAAATAAGCACACTAACATAACATGAAATAATTGTCGGGAGTGAAACGTTTACAAGGTACAAGTATGAGTAGTGTTAGCATCTTAGCTTATATTTAACAGTGATTTCATTTTTAAGCTTGGTTTGGGACGAGTGAAAAGTCGGGGATGATGAATTTATCCTTTTTGGGCATTTTAGGATTGAAATGCATCTTGTTCTGTGACCCTAAAGTTATAAAAATAACGAAAGTCAAACATATTAGTTAGTTTCTTGAAATGAAAAGTACAAAAAAATTGAGAAAAAGGGAAAAATACAAAAATATGTATGGGAATAAGTGTAAATATTTATAAATTGTCAAAACGGGGTTTTTCAAAGCTATTGATTCTTTAATTCCCCTCGATGAACACTTAGCTACTTTTCGAGGTAATTAGTCGAGGGGGATTGAGATTCTTGGTTTTCTTAAGTGTTTACTTATGGCATTGCGTGAGGACACGGCAATAGTTTAGTATGGGGGATTTTTGGTATGTGCTTAATTACACATATCTTTTGCCTATAAAAACGTGCCTAAAATAACCAAAATATACCAGAAATACATTGTATTTGTGTGTTTTATGATTTATGATTGTGCAGGTAATGGATATTCACTAAAGGACAAAAATCAAGCCAAAACGGACAAGTCAAAGTCAACCAAGCCAAAGTCAAAAGTCAAAGACGAAGCCGAAACCAAAGAAATCCTTAATGGGTCAACCCGTACCCATCTAATAGGTCGAGGAAGCCCATTAAGCATTTATATCAAACTTACGTAAGCTTAAAAAAAGCCTAAGTCTACAAAACCAAACCTGGCCCAAACAAAAGCCCAACCCATACACCCTTAAACCATTTACACCAAAGGTCCTTTCACCCTTACACCGTTAGTCCTCAAGGACTAACATTGTTAGTCCAAAAGGACTAACGGTGCAAATGTTTAAGAAAGACAGGGCTAACGCCCGTTAAACACAAACACAAAACCCCATTTACTATTTATCTTCCCAAAAAAACAGGTTACCCTGCAACCCCAGACAAACCCATCACCATCCCACCTTAACCCCGCCCCATAAAACAACAAACGCCTCCTTGGCAATCCTAATCAACACCATTCATCAAGGAATAAAGACAAAGAATGGATGGCTTAGATTATAGAACTTAGAGAACACTCAAAATGGATGGCTTAGATGAGTTTTGGACTTCACTCACACAACTAGCACACCTGTTATCTCACTCACATAACTAGCAAAACTAAAAGGGCAAGACTAGAAGTATTTTAGTATAAATAGGACCCTTGTAGCCATTGATAAGGCATCTAGTTTTACAGCTTATTTAGTTTACTTTTTAGCTTATTGTAATTTTAATTCAAGCCTTGTAACTATTTTTTTTTAGAATTAATGAAAAAGTTGAGGTTTTATGTTTAAATGTTGTGTTTTTTTAATCATGTTCCATTGTTTTAAAAGTAACTCATAATCTCTTACATGCTATTAATTACTTATTTAAGCTGTTTCACTTAAGCACTTTAAACTTTTCCATAGTTTAAAGTGTTTAAGTCCCTTTCCACTAACAAAATTCACTCAAAAGCTTGGAAGATAAGCCAGTTAAGGAAGGGCTTATGGGGTTATATTAGATTGCTTATTTATAAGCTAGGTAGGTCCTTAGAGCTTAATATGGTTATATTACCCCTGTTTTGAGCAAGGGGTTGAGGTACACTCCATTTTTCATATCAAAACTGCTTATTATCCTTCTTGTGCTAATTAATCTGTTTTGCTTACTCTGCTTGCTAAATGTTTGCTTATTATTGCTTATTAGTCCTTTATTAGCTTAGTTTAATATTTGTTATTTCAAGTTTGAGCTTACTTCATACTTTGGTAGTGTAAAAATGACAAAATAGATTTTAAAGGGGTGTTTGGCATAAGGTACAAAATGGGTCAAAATGATATTGAAGTTATTTTGGGTCATAATTCCAAGTTTGAAAAGCTCTTTTAGGAAGATTTAATCAGTTTTAATAAGGTTTTGAAGTTTGAATCTTAGTTTTGAATTTGTCTCTTTTAAATCTTAGAAACTGTATGTCTAAAATTTGTCCAAATTGCTTATAATTAAGTTTTGCTTAATGTAACATTTCTCATTTTCAGGTTATTTACAACTTTAATAAATTCCATTATTTATTTTTATAGTTTTACGCGTTCGCTTTTTAAGACTTAAAATGGGTCATTTGAGGTTCAAAACCATTTCTAGTTGTTAAATCAGTTTTAGTAAGCTCAAATTAAGTCTACATGTTAGTTTTAATAAGTTAGAATTAAGTCTTTCTTAGTTTTGTAGTTAGTTTAGTAAGTACTTAAGTCTGCTAGTTTAATAGGATTACTAATCTGCTTATTTGTTAAGTTCTTTAAAAGCATGCTTAAGAGTAGAGTTTTTATGTCCAAATGAGTTTATAATGCATCTTGCACTCTTGATTTTAGTCACTAGTTGGTAGAATATCTTTTTAAAAAAGTTTTTGAGTCAAAATCAGTTAAGTTGTATTATTCTTAAAAGCTTAAATGTGTAGATCATTTGAGGTCTTAGAACAGTTTAATCTAGGCAAGTCTTTGTTACATTTGGCTTATTGTAGTTTAAGCTCAATTAGTTCTTAGTTTATAGTGTTTTAGAGTCCCAAAATCTAGGCTGCAAATTACTAAGTGTAGCCTGCCTTTTGCATTAACCTTTTCCAGCCTATTTCTTAGTCAATTCTCTTAATTTTTGCTTATTTGAGTCCTCTTGGTATTAGTCTTAATCTGTTTGAAGCTTTTAGCTTATTAGTAGTGCTTATTTGTCCTTTAAGTTAGCTTAAAAATGTGTCATAAGTCATTTTATAGCTCTTGTTTTCTTTGTAATCTGTCAGCTTTAAGCATCTTATTCCTAGCCTATTTCTAGTTTTTAGAAAAAGTCCTATTTTTAAAAAGTGCTTATTCTCTTATTGTCTTTAAGTTTTTGTAAAAAGTTTAAAAAAATGTTTTCCAAAAAGGGTGGCCACAGGTTTCGAACCTGTGACCTCCCCTTTATATAGCCAACACTTAACTCCACTCTCTACTGCCAACGCGCCCTTAGGACTTTTTCAATATATGTTTGCAAAATTTATTTTATAAGGGGTGTTGGCAGTTTTGGCTTATCAGCTTATTTTGCTTTTTTCCAGCTTATTAGATTAGCAGTTGGTTTCATTTTATTTTTCTTACATTCCTTACTCTTCAAAGTACTTTTTGTAATTTTTCTAGATTTTTATAAAGTAGTTTACTATTTTTAATCATTTTATTTCATTAAAACTGTTTTTAATTCATATTAAATAAAATAAAAATCAAAAAATATAATTCTTTTTTTTTAATTTTCTTTTATCATTTAGGATAGTTAAAAGTTAAATTTGCATGTGTAGGGTGGTATGTGTTTAATTACACATACTTTTGACCACTTAAAAACGGACTTAAATGACCAAAAAGTACCAAAAAATACATTGTATTTGTATGTTTTGCTTTTGTATTATGCAGGTAACAGATATTTGAGAAAAGACAAAATCGAAGCCAAAACGACAAAACCCAGCACGAGAACGGAAAGACTGTGAGAAGTCAAAAAGACAAAAAAAGTCAACAAAAAAGTCAAAGTCAAAGTCAACCCCGGGGACAGGTGGCATTAGAAAAAAGCTTCGAAAACTAAACCTGTAAACCTAAATTGTCAAAGTGGGCCTTCGTACCCACCTAGTGGGCCCGGGTCAGCCCACTTATACTTTATAAGCCTTAAAGCATTAATAAAGGCCCAACACCTTTTATATTATAACTGACCCAACAATGAGCCCAAACCAAAACCATTTATACCACGCCTATTAACACAACCCCCTTTTAACTTTTACACCAAGGACTAAAGGTGCAAACATCACTATAACTTTAAAGGCAAATTTTGTAAAGCACAAGGACTATGATTGAAATACAACTATACACTCTCAGGGACCATTCTTGCCCTTTTCCCAAATTTTTCCCCTGCAACTCAAATTACTGTATATCGTCCTCCACTACCCGCCAAAATGCAATCCCAACACTGTTCCCCTTTCTTCTCCCCTTTGTCTACCCCACACAGCTGCCAATTGCCACCTTGGCAATCCTTAGCTCCCCTATTCGTTCAAGGAAAATGACAAGAAATCAATGGCTTTGATCATACAACTTGGACACTACTCAATTTGGACGGCTATGATGACATTTGTGACCTCTCTCACACACAAGAAACACAGGCTTGAGCCCTCTCAGCAAAGAAGCACACCTCCTAGAATCTTCCTTAGTGTAGTATAAATAGGCTCATTTGTAAGCCTTTGGGCATCGAAGTTTTTTTTAGTAGTTTTCAGCTTATATTTTAATGTTTTCTAGTCTATTGTAATTTTTTAAGCCTTGTACTGATTTATAAAGTTTAATGAAAAATTGAGTTTTTATGTTATAATCCTGTTTTTAAGTTAAAGTTTGTTATGTTTTAAAACTGTTTCACAAGCTCACAAAAGCTCTTTTTACAACTTTCTTAAGCTGTTAACTTAAGCATTGTAAGTTTTTCTATAACTTATAAAGCTTAAGTCCTATTTCATCAAAAATCACTCAAAAAGCTCAAATGGATGATAAGCTTACAATGGAAGAGCTTATGGGTTTTACTAGCTTGTTTCTAACAAGCTAGAGCTTGTAGAATAGCTCTAAGAGCACTTGTTTGCCCTGTTTAAGCAAGGGCTTTTGTAAGTCTTCATTTTTCCATTTTTAGCTTATCTACTGTAGAATTGCTTATTTGTGCTTATTGCCTGCTTATCTTTGCTTATTTATGCTTATTTGTGATGTTTAATGCTTATTATGCTTGTCTTGTAGTTTAGAAGTCATTAGTTTAAGTTTTCTTAAATTTCTGTCTATTTTAGCTTATAATTGCATAATCTGTCTCAGCTTATTTAAGTGCTTATTTGTTGTTGAAGTTTGCTTAAAAGTATCCAATATACCTGTCAAACATCTGGTATTTGGAAAAGTTTGCTTAAATCTTTAAAAATCAAGTTTAAAATGTCTTTGAAAAACTTAAAAGGGTGTTTGGCACAAGCAGTACTAATAGTTAGTACTGCTTGTCCTATTTTGACCCATTTTGGAAAGTTAACCTTCATTTTTAAAATCTTTTAACCTGTTTTTGATCATTGCTTAAGTTGGAATCTAAAAATCATAAGTTTTATAGCATGTTGTTTGAATCTGAGAGCTTATAGCTTATTTCACCTGCTTATTTGATTAAGTCTATGAAACTTGAGTTTTTGTGATGTTTTTGTGTTTGTATAAGTCTTAAAACAAGTTAGGATCAAAGCTCTATAGCCTGCATTGTTTGGTATGTGTTTTACCAAAACTGTCAAAAAGTGCTAAGTGATAAAAAATTTGAGAAATGTTTTTTTCATTTGCTTATTGTTGCTTATCCTGAATTTCAAACCCCCTTTTGATTGTTGATATAAGCTCTTTGAGGTCAAAGCTTAATCTGTTTGTAGGTTATTAAGTCATAATGATCTATTTAGTTGCTTATTTTTAAGCTCAAAATTGATGTTTTGTAAAGATTGCAAAAGTTGCAAAAAAAATTGTCTAAGTGTTGAATCTGTGTGAGATACCCTTTTCATGAAGCCTTTTAAGTGCTTATCTGAATTTCAAAATGCTTTTTCCTTGTTGCTTATTGTAGCTTTTTGGCCAATCTTTTTAGTGGTATAAGCCACTAAGCCATAAGGATCATTTTGCTAGCTTATTTTTAAGCTAGAAAAGTCCCTCTTGGCCTTTTTGCTTATCAGTTTTGGCCAAAAAGCTATTTGCTTATTTAGGCTTATCAGCTTATTGTAGGTGCTTATTTTTGTTCTTAAGTGCTTTTTAGATATGCCTTTTTATCTGTTTTAGCTTAATTCTCTTTTTGGTTTGCTTATTAGGCTTAAAAAATGCAAACAGTTAGCATTTTATAGCTTAGAGTATTAAGCTTATTCTGTCACCCTTTAACTGCTTATTTTGTGCTTATTTGTGGTTGATAAAAAAAGTGTTTTTGTAAAAAGTGCTTATTTGTTGCTCTTTTAAAAAGTTATAAAAAAATGGCAAAAACAAAAACATTTGGGATTAGGGGAAGTCCTAGGTGAGCAAGGCTCGAACCCGGGACCTCACCCTTATCACCAAACGTTTTTGCACAACACACACTCTACCACTTGCCCTGGGGACTTTTTCGATTTTAGTTTGCAACATTAATTCTTTTATAGTGGTTTTGGCCATTTTAGCTTATAAGCCGTTTTTGGCTTATTTGATAAGTTGTTTTCCCCATCTTATTTTTATTAGATCCCTCATTGTTCAATGCACTTTTGCTAAAAAAATTAGATTTTTATTAAATAGTTTAGTATTTTTAAACATTTAATTTCATTAAAATCGTTTTTAATTCATAAAAAATTATAAAAAAGTCAAAAAAATATAATTCTTTTTTAGAAAATTTTCTTTTAACATTTAGGACTTAGGAAAATTAGATTTGCTTTCGTAGGGTCAAAATTGCAAATTTTGATTTTTTAAAGAACGAGATTGAATCCCGTTCATGTTTTTAGTGTTTTTAAGCTTAAATCTTTTCCGTTTTTGGTCTAGTTTTCTTTGTTCTAGCTTTTTAGTCAATTAAGACTTATAAAAACCAAAAAGATCAATTTAAGACTTAATTTTGATAATTTATGGTTTTTAGGTCCCGTTTAGGATCCCGGTTTGCGTTTTTATTTAAAATTTGTCTTACCTTAATTGTTTTTAAGTTTTTGCATTATATTTCCTTTATATTTATATTTTAAAGGGTTGGTCAAGTCTTGTCATATATCTTCACCAAACTTGTCAAGCGCTGCCACGCGACGGTGTCAATAAAAATTTGATGGGTACCAATAACGATCATCATTTTCCAAATGGGTATCAATAAAAATTGAATGTTGATTAATGGGAGTTGCAAATTGAGGTGAATCGTGATGATGGTCTTGATGGTTAAGATGTGGTGGTTGTTTATTATTAATGGACGACGGAGATCGATGGCCATTGGTGGTGGTGGCTCATCAATGGTGGCAGAGTCAAACAGAATATGAATAAAAATTCAGTGGAGTTGTTATGAAAGTTAATAAAAGGTTAAAGGGGTGAAATTTGTTAAAAAAATAAAATGTAAGGGCCATATATAACATGGGCACAAAAAGTATAGCAGGAAAAATGTATTAATTTCATGCCACGTCATTTTTTTTGTTAATTAGTGTCACAATAGAAAGATTAGCAAAGTGTTTGAATTCTTTAGAAAAATTAAAAGTTGAATGCATACAAAAGTAAAACGTGACAAGTTTGATGCTTTTTAGACCATTATCCCTTTATGAAATATATTTACATATCACATACTAGTAATATTTTTTTTAAGCTTTGAGAATTTGGATCCCTTATGCGACATCACACCTCAGACACCTTCATATGAAAAGGTCGATAATGTGAGTTTCCAAGGTTAATGACATTATCAACTTGAGCTACTTATTCATAAGTTGAAATTGATCAATTTAACAGTAAACTCACATAAATGAAGTCCATAAAAGGACATAAAAAAGTATGATTCTGAAATTGCTCTCGCTAGACCTCATGACTTGCTCGACTAAAGTGACATATAACATATTACTCGACTTATGTACTTTTGTGCGACTTGTATTTTGTCTTATTACAGTGTGTGTACATATATAT
>BQNB010061215.1:0-36586 GCA_026074375.1 Tanacetum coccineum | reverse complement strand
TGTGTGGAAAGGACGTTTACAAATACGTACTCTGAGCCAGAGGGCATCATTGATGTGAAAGATGGTAAACTGTAGATACTTTCACTACGAACAGAGAGAAATGAAATTAACTTCTTTCAATGATGATCTTGCTCTAAAGAATTATTGTCCACATGTCTTTGGAAAGCCAACCTGCTTATTCAGTTTTATTGCGCTTCGAGGACCATTCCATACTCGGGCTCGCCTCATTACAATATTGGCATCCTGAAATCGAGTTTTCGTAGAATAAGTAAGACATTCTCAAGATATAAAAATTGGTCAAACGGGTAAAATATGTAGAATATTTTTGTTATATACTAGTAACATATATATAGTTTTTGGAATGTATGGTACCTGCCGAATCACATCTTCAATTCTACTTCAAACTTTAACATTTCTTTTGTCTACATTCATACTACTTTCTGATTAGACGTTTTAGGACAGATAGTGATTTAAATTGCATGAATGGCACCTACATTATAATGTTACTCAAAAAGTGTAGATCCGTGGGGACACCCTAACCCAGGCACGACACCACCAAGGTGCCGACCTGACCCTTCCCTAAGGACCAAGCCCTAGGCAATGATCTCCTGTCCAAACAACCTAATTAAAGCATCCAGGTGTGGATTATGGACTTTTATATTTGGACATCTTTCGATATTCAAAGTCGATAAGTATTTAAACATGATGATTGAAATAGTAGTTGTTGATCGTCACTATCGTTCTTGTGTATGTGCAAGATCACATTAGAACGAAAATATGTATGGCACTGTCTAGATGAAAATAAAATACTCTAACTCGTGATGAATATTCAACAGTGGTTAAAATATGCTCATTTCATATGGTTGTTGACTATCGATACATTTTTACATTTCTACTGAAATTAAAGATTAAACAAGTTTTATAGTACCAAATTAAAAGAAAAAAAGGTAAGAGTTCATACAAGTTTGGCGACATCTCAATTTCATTCAGATTTTTTCAACCTGACAGAGTGAAATATATGAAAACATGATACGACTCGCAACATGTTGACTGTTGAGTTAGTACTAGAAACATTCATGGTTATCCTTTTTGCATTCTATATAACCTGTGTGAAATTAAAGATAAAAATAGTTTCCACCAAACATGTTATAAGGTAGATATTTAAAAATTGTTAAGAGTTCATATGAGTTTTCAGTTTATCATCATTTGCCGGACTTAGGTTTTTATAGCTCGGTGGATGATTGTAAACTGAAAACATTATATTATTCTAGACACATAACATTGACACACGTTATGGTATATTAGTCACAAACAATTTCATTGTCTAACCAATGTGGGAGAGAATATTAGCATAGAAGACAAAATAGGTTTCCATTAAAGAAATGACAAATTGTTATACAAATATTTCTATGACAAGGAAAGAAAGAAAATGCAAGAGTTATCATGAGCTCGTGAAAGAAAGATATGTCACTTCGAACTCTAAATTGATTTTTAGAAACAACTAGTTTATGTGTTTGGAGCATACATCACGACGGGAACTAATAGCCTTGATACGTGAAATCACATGTTGCTTTGGGCGTAAGTTGTTTAGAAAACATATTGTGCCGGTCACTAAGCATTTTTTAAATGCTCAATTTGTGAATTATGAAAGCATATATTCAGGTTTGCAAGTGCCGGTCAAAGTTTGCGACAAAAATGCTTATATGATGAGAAGTTATGTCATAATCTAATAATAAGCAGCTAGGCACTCCTTTATCATATACATTTAATAAATTATTCAAGCAGAAATCTGTAAAATATTTTTATATTATGATACTTGTTTTGGCCCTAGGTTAAGAATTTAGTATGTGTTAAAAGAGTACTTATGTTGATTTCGAGTTCTCACAAATCAGAATTTTTTTTTTAACCATGGTTTCCGACACATTGCCGGATAATCCACGGGGTTTGAACCCACTGCCACACATACTCAAACCAGGTAAAGCCTTCAAGGTTGTTGCACCAAGCATGAATTAAACTTGAGACCTCACACATTTTAAAATGATAGCCACAAACCCATTTGTCACTAGGCCACCCTGAGTGGTTAAACAGAATTAGGATATTCACAAATTGATTCATGTTTTCATATATGTTATTGCCTAGATGGCTTCCAAAATATGTTCTCTTAAACCTACGTGAAATGTAGATTAAAATGGTCTCCATCAAACCACATATATATTACAGTACAAAAAATTATAAGAGTTAAGAGTCATATATATGAGTATTCAGATATACCAAGACATGGCCATATTTTTTCAACCTGAAACATAATACTATTCTCAACATATTTAACCTACATACACTTATGTTATATTAATAACCAACAACTTCTATCTTCGGCCTATGTGGGACAGCGCGTTAAGAAAAAATGTTAGAAAATTCTTTATTAAAAAAATGGTAAGGTCGCAAGAGATCATTCAAGAGTTCATATGAGTATTCACACATTCAACCAAGTGTGAGATTTTTTTCAACCTGACACATGATGGAATATTGAATACGTAATACTACTCAAACACATTTAACACACATACACTTATGGTACATAAGTAACCAAAACAACTTCAATCTTCAGCGTAACCTTACAAAATATGTTCTTAAAAAATGGTAAGAAAGAGATAATTAAAGAGTTCTTAACCGTTGGTGAAATAATGATTTGTGACATGGAACATAAAATTGAAGTTTATTAGCAACTAATTTATGTGTTTATACAACAAACATAAAGGCAAGGGCTCGGATAAAGTTTTTTTTTAGAAATGTATTATGCCGATCACTAAGCATTTTTTGAATGCTCTAATTTGTGAATTATGAATGCATATATTCAGGTTTGCAAGTTCTAGGCAAAGTTTATGACATAAATGCTTATACGATGAGAGCTTATGTCATAATCTAAAAATAAGCAGCTAGGCACTCCTTTATCATATACATGTTGTAAATCATTCAAGTAGGATTACATCTACGGCTTATTGAATTATGTGTTAAGCTATTTAGGTATATATTCTCTTTGCTAACCTATGTGAAATGTAGATTATAATGGTCTCCATCAAAACATGTTTTATAATACATAAAATTCAAAAAATAAAAAGTTTATATGAGTACTCAGATTCTCTACATACAACCGATTTTTTATATGTGAAATGTAGATTATAAGGAGCTTTGGGGGGGAGGTTTTGCCCTGCTAGGCAAGGTCTCAAGTTCGAGTCTTGTCTAGGGCGATATGGATTTCCTTCTCGCGTGCGTAAAAGGAAGGGTGCCATAACCTGATTGTGTGGGCTCGCTACGCCTTCTGGGCTAGAGGCCATGTAGCCACAATTGCCGTTCCAAAAAACAATTCCAGCTATTTCACTAATGCTTTGAATGCTCAAGGTATATGATAAACATATATGCTTATGTCAAAATCTAAAAATAAGCAGCTTGGCAATCATATTCTTTAAGCTTATAGTGATAAAGAGTAATTAAAATGATTACTTTATAAATCATTTGGATATGTGTATGAATTATTGAATGAGACACATTTTGGTTGTTGAGTTAGACTATATATGGGTTTAATTTGCACACTCATTATTTTTCTTATTAGACATCTTAGTATCCATAAGATTGTGGTTGTTGATTGTTGAGTAAGTGTATTTATTTTGCACGTTGCGTTTTAACAAAAAGAATTAAGATACAATTTTACATTTCTATTGTTTCTTCCTTAGCTTTCAAAGTTTGATTTCTTTTATAACCTGTGTGAAATTAAAGATTAAATATGTTTTAAAGTACCAAATTAAAAGAAAAAAAACCTAAGTAAATATGAGTTTTCTAATACTTCAAGATGTGTTAGATTTTTTCAACCATGCACATTATGATGTATTGGAAAACATAATACTATTTTCAACACATTTAACCTAAAAACACTTATGGTATATAAATAACCAAAAACTTTTATCTTTAGCCTATGTGGGATAGAGTTTGAAGATCGATAAAAGAAGTCCATGCCATAAATATATAATTTTAACCCGTTCTTTACATTGCTTTTTTTTTTTTACCTTTTTTTTAACCTTTTTTTTTTCTCAAAAACTTTTTAAAATAAAACTTTACTTTTTTTTTTCTCGGAATACCCTTCTCAGCGCGTGTTTTGAGTCATCGGATGTGGTTTTTTTTTTATGAAAAACCTTTAAGTTATATCCCTCAACATCGCCTCCGCTAATCGTCCCGTTCCTTTTTTTTTTCTAAAAAAATTTTTAAAATAAAATTTTCATTTTTCTTTTCTCGAAATACCCTCTCGCACTGTCGGAGCCATCGGTCTGTTTTTTTATGAATATTTTTTTCTTAACAGTTAGTTTTTTTTTCAACATTTTTTTTTCCTTTTTTTTCCTCAAAAAGTTTTTAAAATTAAAATTTGAGTAAATTGCAAAAATCGTCCCTAAGGTTTAGCCAAATTGCATGTTTCGTCCCAAATAGTTTGAAAGTGCATAAATAGTCTCAAAATCAAACTATTTTGCAAAAAATCGTCTCTGGTTAACGATGAAACATGCAATTTGGCTAAACCTTAGGGACGAAACATGCAATTTGTCTCAACTATGTGGGACGATTTTTGCACTTTGGCTAAACCATAGGGACGATTTTTGCATTTTCAAACTATTTGGGACGAAACATGCAATTTGGCTAAACCTTAGGGACGATTTTTGCAATTTACTCTTAAAATTTCCTTTTTTTTTCTTCGGAATACCCTCTCGCACTTTTTTAGTCATCGGTCTGGTATATATACAAAAGGCAGCCTACCCGCCCCGTCAAAAATTTAATGCAACCCGACTTTTTTGACCCCGTATTTAATGAGCTCTTTTTTTTTTTTTTTTTTCTTTACATTGACTTTTTTTTTTACCTTTTTTTAACCTTTTTTTTTCTAAAAAACTTTTTTAAATAAAACTTTACTTTTTTCCCCTCGGAATACCCTCTCGCATGCATTAAATGGCCTTTTGCATTTAGTGTGCATTAAATGCACCGGGTTGACCGGGGTGCATTTAATATGCCGGCTCAACCCTCCGCAATCGCGCGTCGTCCTATGGTTTTTTTTTTTCTTTAGAAAAAAAAAATTTGTTTTTTTTTTAAATACTCTCTCGCACTTTTTTAGTCATCGGTCTGTTTTTTTTATGAATGTCCGAACATTTTTAATTTTTTTTTTAAATTGTTTTTTTGCTTTTTTTTCAAAATATTCACTCGCACTTTCTGAGTTATCGGTATTGTCGGGTCGACCCGACCCAGTCCGCCCCGACCCGTTCCTTTTTTTATTTACGAAATAGCCCCTCAAATATTTACGCAATACCCCCTCGCACTATGTGTTAACTTACGAAAAATAC
The DNA here is from genome assembly GCA_026074375.1 of Tanacetum coccineum. Classification (NCBI taxonomy): domain Eukaryota; kingdom Viridiplantae; phylum Streptophyta; class Magnoliopsida; order Asterales; family Asteraceae; genus Tanacetum; species Tanacetum coccineum. The sequence continues at coordinate 31,214 of BQNB010061215.1, read as the reverse complement.
CATCATTTTAATTTTTTTTATAAAATACCCCTTTCCCCACTAGCGGTCGACCGTTAGTTTTTTTTTAGAATGCACCAAAACAGTGCTTTAAATCGGTCGTTGCTTAACGACCACTAATTTTTTTTTTTTACAAAAATGTACCTTCTAACACGTCCATCCGAAAACACCGGCCGCCAAACATCCCGTCGCGGAGCGCGGGTGACCAACATTTGTTTATCAAACACTTTAACCTAAAAACCACTATGGTATATAAAAAACCCAACAACTTTTTATTTATCTTTAGCCTATGTGGGATAGAGTTTGAAGATCGATAAAAGAAGTCCATGCCATAAATATATAATTTTAACCCGTCACAACGAGCGGGCAAAAAATTCCTTGTTCAAGACAGATACATAAACATGGTTGATAGGGGTGTGTGTGTTGTTGATGTAATATGTTAGTAAATAAATGGTTATGGGACCAAATCGATAGATGACAAAAGTTTCACATAGAACACCTTCTAACTAAAGAACAAACCAAGCAATCTTAGCCACCCATCCAACTTCAATCCAATGGCTGAGATATTTTGTCATTTTATTTTAATTGTTTACTAAGGGGCATTTTTGTAATCACACCTCCTCACTTACTCAACTTGTCTGTTACATTCGTTTCCCATAAACACTCCCACCCGGTAAAACACACGCATACACACACTATTTTCACACACCAATCACCTCCAAAACCACCACAACGAAACCCTAACCGCTATTCATGTTAAATTGATCAAAACTAACATTACACAATGGACATACGTGATGAATTATCATTATCTAAAGGTGATTTGTTGCTTATTTTGGTGCTTATTTAGGATTTGTTGCTAATTTTTGGATATTATCTGTTGATGTTGCATATTTTGTTACTATTTGTTGCTTATTTTGGATAAAAGCAGTAGATGTTGCTTATTTTGGATATAAGCAGTAGATGTTGCTTCTTTTTAGGTTTTATAGCTCTTTGTTGCTTATTGTTGCTTATTTTGGTAGGTTGTTGTATTTTGTGTTTATACTTGTTGTGATTGTTGTTGTTATGTGTTAATGCACACCATGTGTTTGATGAAATGTGACTGTGATAATCACACGTGATTTAGTAAGTTTTTATTTATGAATGGGCATTTTTTATGTTATGATTTTTTAATGGTGATGTTAGCAAGTGGTTGGAGCTCGAGCTTAAAGCTTATATGAGCTAGAGCTTATGAGAGTTGGTAAAGAAGTTGAGGATTTTTTAAGTATAGAATGATATTAAAGAACAAAAAGTGCACAAGTTATATTAAAATACGCTTTATAATTAGACGCATCTATGAGTGAATGATTCTCGTTGCTTAGTGCTTATACTCTCGCTTGTAGCTCTTCACAAAAAGTGCACAATTGTAGGTTCGTATAATAAAGATATATCCTAATTATGATAGCTTTTTTTTTGTATATAATCTGTATATATTTGCTTATTTATGTTTTTAAGTTTTTAGCTTTTGCTTATTTTGTTGCTTATTTTGGATATAACCAGTAGACGTTGCTTATTTTAGGTTCTTAACTTAATTTATGTTTTTCTCGTTATAATTTAGGTCGTCACGTCACGAAGATAAATGTGTAAAAATATCGATGCCGGTATAGTTGGTAAATCTAATGAGTTGTAAAGATGAAGATGATACTCAACTTTAAATAGTTCACAAAGTGCCGTTTTGAACGAAAGTGTACGTGAATATTAGAATGAGCTGATGTTTGGTTGCTTGAATTACGAGAAGATAAAAAAAGAAAGGTATTGACTGGTAGACGTGGTTGCAAGATCCTTGGAAGTGTTGTCAAAAAATATGAGCTGTTGAGTACGCGTTTGGGTTTATTGCTGCTATTTGGCTGTCTCGTTCATCAGCTGATGTTTGGTTGCATGGGTCATGAGCTGGTGTTTGGATTCCTTCTATATATTAGCTTTTAGTTTATGTCTGCTACTGATGATCATTTAATATTGGGTCTATTAGTGTAATGTTGTGTATTGTTTTTTTGTGATAGGCTTATGGTTCGGTGTGTACAAAATCACATGTGATTTGTACAAATCACATGTGATTTGTACTGAGTTTTAATAGTTTAATCTATCTTATTTTAATTAACTGTAAAGTAATTACAAAAGCTGATCCAAAGATGTATTCAATGAAACAAGTTTGTTGTTATAACTGTTTTAGTTTCTTACTTATTCATACATGTAATATAGATGTTGTTGAGGTAAATCACATGTGTTTAAAAACAAGTATTCATGGTATAACTCCTTTAGTATCACACAGGTAAAATACATGACTTTTTTAAGGTAAATCACATGGGATTTATACATGGATCACATGTGATTTACACATGGATCACATGTGATCACATGAATTAAACGTGTTTTTACATCACTTTTATACTTGAGTTTATAATATGTTTATTACACATCACATAGTTGTATTCTGTACATATTTATGAATTTTGAGTATTGTGTTGTGTCTTAAAGTCAATCATAATATAAATAACAAAGAATGTAGCATTCAATAACAAGAGAGTTCAATGTATTCAAGTAAAAGTGCATTCCATATACTGAGTTAACAATGTGTAAATTATTTAAAGAAAGTGTAAAGATAAATGAAAAGTAAATTTAAAACAATACAATGTCATATTTCTCAATGTTGACATTTTTTTTTCGGCTCCACTTTGACTTCAAGTGATTTTTCTTCCATTCTTCCATCATCTTCCTTTCACACCACATTTGTTTCGAGCCCGTGATGGATTTTTACATACAATTTCTTCATGTTCTGCAAATACAACAGATAGTACCATATACCAACATAGGAAATAAGGAACTATTTTTCAGAGTTGTTTTATGTATAAATCACATGTGATTTACACAAATCACATGTGATTTACACAAATCAGATGTGATTTATTATTTTTATAAAGAAAATAAAACAAAACAGAATCATGTGTGATTTTACCCAGCAACTGCATTCACTTTAACTTCAAGTTATTTTTCTTTCATTCTTTCATCATCTTCCTTTCACACCACATTGGTATCGAGCCCGTGATGGATTTCTACATACAATGTCTTCAAGTTCTGCAAATACAACACATAGTATCATATAACAACATAAAAAATACAAAACTAATTTTTAGATTTGTTTTATGTATAAATCACATGTGATATACATGTGATATATAAAAATCACATGTGATTATACAAATCACATGTGATTTACGAGAATCACACGTGATTTATTATTTTTATAAAAAAACAAAACATAAAATAATCATGTGATTTTAACCACCAACTACATCTACATTATCTTCTTGACCTCATTCCGGATCTGAATTACGCATATCATGATGTTTGAATTCCAACTGATTTTGTTCATCAACAACCTCTTTTTCTTTCAATTTTTATTTGTTTAACTTGATTTTAAACCATTCTAACGAATCGTTTATAATTCTAAAGACCACATATCTAAGACTAACAACATGATTTTAAACCATTTATGTATATCAAAAACATAATCACATAAAATTTAGGATAATCAAAAAACTGAATCACATGTGATTTACTCCTTTATAGATCAAAAATCATTCAAATCTGGTTGAGTCTATAACAACAAAGATAAAATCACATGTGATTTATATTTTCACATAACAAATCACTACTACACCAAAGTCATGGGTGATTTGCCCTTTCCTATATCAAATAGTCTCATTTTTGAATCATCGAGCGAGAGCGCGAGCAAGCGAGGCGTGGTGGGGAGGGTAGCGCATTCATACTGATTTACCTTTGTATCGAATAACAAAAACATTACAACAACACCAGAAATAGCGCGCGCATGTGCTGAGAGAGCGCCGAGAATCATATCCAAAAGGTCTTAGTTTTATTCAGTCTATAAATAATAAGGAGCAAAGCACTACTGATTTTTACAGTTTTTTCATAGCGAGGGAAGGGGGCGGCTTGGGAGGAGTATGCGGCGAAGAATCACGTGTGATTTTACATGTATCTTCTTCAAAAACATCTTCTAGATCTCGAACTTCATCTTCTGGATCTGGATCTGATTCAAGCTCACTCTCGAATCCAACAACTTGTTTTTGTAGATCGATCTATTTTTGCACTTCTATAACATCATCTAACTGATTTTCAACCACTTTTAACGAATAATAGATCTTAATTACTGTTTACGACGGTGATTCTATGATATTTCGGTGACCAATTTTTGATTTATGTAATTTCCGGGGATCGATTTATTATTTGTGTGATTTTCGGTAAATCGAAGGTGCTATGTGTGATTTTCGTTAATCGGTGATGATTTGTTGTGTTTTTCCGGTGAATTATAGTGGTTAAATCGAGTTTCGGCGATGGTTGTTATTTTTCCGATGAATGATAACTGGATCATATGTGTGTTTTTTTAGGAGAGAGAATGTGATTTAGTAAATGAGGGGTAAGGAAGTGATTTTAGGGTTTATATATGATTGGGGGTTTTAATCATAGCCATTGAATTGGAATAAGATCAAGGGCTAAGATCTCTTCTTTTGTTCTTTGAGATGATATGATTCCTTATGGATCTCACCTCATCGATAGATATATTTGTTTTAACTTTTTCAAAGGTGATAAAATAACGAGTCTACTTTCATGTGTTGTGCACATGATGTGCTGTAACGTTCTTATAAGGGACATTAACACGAGGGCCTTATGGTGTTCTTTTTTTGCAAATATAAAGACTGTGATTGCAACTTAAAAGTTTCAGGGTTGATGAATGCAATTTTCATCGAACCACAAAAACCATTTATGTAATTAACTCTTTTTTTTATGTATAAGATCAGGTTACAATCAAAATATATATCGCACCGGATGAATATAAGATATTACAAATGATATCTTCACTATGAACATTCACCTATTAAAATATGTTCATGTCATAAAAGGTTTTGACATGTGTTTGGATTATCTTATAAGATTGTCGTTGTTGATTGTTGAGTACGTGTATTTATTTTGCACATTGCGTGTTAACCAAAAGAATTAAGATACAATTTTACATTTTTATTGCTTCTTTATTAGCTTTCAAAATTTGTTTTCTCGTTTTCTAACCTATGTGAGATTAAAGATTAAACATGTTTTAAGTTACCAAATTAAAAGAAAAAAAAACGCCAGAGTTCATATGAGTTTTCTAACACTTCGTGATGTGTCAGATTTTTTCAATCAGGCACATTACGACGCGTTGGAAAACATACTACTATTCTCAACACATTTAACACGCATACATTTATGGTATATTAGTAACCAACAACTTCTATCTTCGGTCTATATGGGATAGAGTGCTAGGATAAAAGGTTAGGAATGTCTTCATAAAACAAAATTGATCGATATTGCAAAAGTTCTTAATAATTTGGTGAAAGAAAGATTTGTTACATGGAACATCAAATTTATGTGTTTCTAACACGAAACGTAGAGGACACAGCTTGGATTAAAATGGTTTCCACAAACACCGCATAGTTCTTGGTATATAAGTCACAAGTTATTTAATTTCCAGCCTATGTGGGATAAATTGAAAGAATATAAGATTAGAAATTGTCTCCATCAACAAAAAATGTTAAATTATTTATATCACAAAAAAGATATCCTTAGTCGAGAGCCTAGGGGTGGCGTGGAACATTCTCAACTTGTAGATTTGTTGGCTACGGCTGAGGGTGTCGTTGTTGTTGATATGAGGGATAGGTAGGTTTAGTCTAAGGAGGCTTCTGGTGATTTCACGGTGGCGTCAATTAGGAAATGGATTGATGACAAAAGGTTACCGGAGGTGTCCACTAAGACTCGGTGGATTAAAGCTATGCCTATCAAGGTTAACGTCCATGCATGGAAGGTGAGGTTAGATTGTTTACCTACTAGACTTAATATATCTCAGAGGGGCATGGATATTGGTTCTATTCTTTGTCCGATATGTGATACCGCGGTGGAATCATCTAGACATGTTTTCTTTAATTGCAACGTTGTTAAAGAGAGTCTTTGAAAGATTGCTAGATGGTGGGATGTTAGTCATATTGATGTGTCTTCGTATGACGAATGGTTAGATTGGATCTTGAATCTTCCCCTTTCCAACAAGCATAAGCAGGTGATCGAAGGTGTTTGCTATAGTATGTGGTGGCATATTTGGTTATTCCGTAATAAATGCATCTTTGGCTCAACAAACATAACTAAGGCGGAGATTTTTGAAGATGTTGTGTCGCGTTCTTTTTATTGGTGTCGTTATAGATGTAAGGCTTCTTTTAGTTGGAGTGATTGGATGAAAAATCCTAATCTTGTTGTGATGTAATTTTCTAGCTCCATGCTAGTTTTCTTAATAAAATTTGCCGTTCAAAAAAAATATGTATAATAAAACTTTATGAAGTTTTGAAATATAAACAATCAAACTAAGACTTGACATATTACCTCAGGTTGCGTGACGAGGCTGTTTACATTTCATTTGATACTGAACTTTCCCACCCTGGTAGATAACATCGTACTACCATACGGACGCATTTCATTTGATATACTTTTTCCATCAATCAGATTTCCCTGTTAAGGTGAGTTCATAGCCTCGCATTTTAAATCTTTTGAATACTTTATAAACCCGCGAGGAGGATACATGCTTAAACTGTGAATGCAAGTGTTTTTACATTAATTACTTGCGAGTAAACGTAAATATTGTGGATAGATCTATTGGGGGTGACGACTCCCGTCAGCTCGAAAGATATGCGACATATGTTGGAAGTTGTGGTCCAAGACTTTTAATGGTGTGTAGCTTAAATGGTTTCAGACAAGATATAAGACTTGTAAAATCCTTAGTCTTTTAGGTATTCACATATTTAAACTCGCGCGTGGTTGTAGAAAATATTTGGGAATATAGAGCGTCAGTTAGCATGTACCTATGTAAAAATGAATTTTCAATCAACTTATTCAGGCAAAGAAGTAAATTGGCTGAAAACATTATACTATTCTAGATACATGTAGTTCACTTGGACTAGATTATATTAGCAACAAACAATTTCCTACTTCAACCAATGTGGGATTACATTTTTGGGTCAAAACGTTGGAGTTTTCATCCTTGCAGACTAGTGGTTTGGCAAACTTAGTATACCGATCAGTAAGTTGTTTTGAATGCTCAAATGTACAAATTTAGGACTCCAAGTAGCTAGGGAAAGTTTATGACAAACATGCTTATGTCAAGATCTAAAAATAAACAGCTTGGAAATCCATTAAGGTTCTAGTCATAAAGTGTAGAATGTTTACTTTGTTTGTCGTTTCGATATGTGTATGAATTATGGAAGGAGACACATTTTATGTCTTACCAAGGATGTGATTTGGACAACATGGAAAGAGGTAATAATCACAGGACTCCTTGCTATTGTTTGCACATTGGCTTCATTAGTTTCCATGGTTTGTTTTCCTTTCTAACCTATGTGAAACCAAAGATTAAAATTATCTCCCCCAAAACATGTTTTAGAGTAGAAAAAGAAAAAAAAAGAAAAAAGTTAAAGAGTTCATATGACTTTCCGAATCTCAAACAACCTGGTAGGATATTTTTCAACCCTACAGGTGGTGAAGTATCCGAAAACATAATACTTTTCTCAACACATTTGACCCGCATACATTTATGGTATATTAGTAACCAACAACTTCTTTCTTCAACCTATGTGGGATAGAATGTTAGGGTAAAATGTTAGAAAATACCTAAAAAAAAGTAAGAAATAGTTATTAACAGTTGATGAAAAAAAGATATTTTACTTGGAACTCCTAATTGAAGTCAGAAGCAACTAGTTTATGGAGCACGAAGCATGAAGGGGACATTTTCAATAACGTAAAACTATATGTTGTTATTGATCTAAAAATGAAAGATTACAATTGTTTGTTGTTATTGATCACAATTGTTTAACCGTTGTTATACGAAGCTGTGACATATTGTGTTTACTTATCATAATAGAAACTGATCAACTTACATTTGCTATATTTAACGATGTAACATATTGTGGTAAATTTTAAGTAACCATTTCTATTCAACCAACGTAAAATATTTTATACTAGTCGTCTAACCCGCCCAACGGGCGGACTACTTTCGTAATATTATATACGTAATTTTATTTTACGTAATACGTTATCTCTATTAGGGTATGTTTGGAAAAACTAGTTGTAATATGCTGTATGCTGTGTAAGCTGTAAATTGTAAAACTGTTAATATGAGCTACAAGCTGTATATTTTTTCAATAAAAGTGTTTAGTTAGTTAGCTGTTGACTGTAATTATAAGATGTAAAATTGCTTTAGAGATGTGTAAATCTATTAGTGTGGCTGAGAAAATGGGTCATCCCTCTTTGTCTCATTCTTTTCGTAGGATGCCAAGAGGTGGTGTGGAGCAAGAAAATTATGGTTTACTTTGCTCAAAAGTTGCTAATCTCGTGCTCTCAAATATATCAGATAGATGGTGTTGGTCTTTAAAAGGCTCACAAGAGTTTTCGGTTAAATCCTCTCGCATCTTAATTGATAAATGTATAAAGTCTCTCCATCTAATGATAATACCTATCTTGCCAAAAGCTGAAGTTCCAACTAGATGGCTTAGAGTCGTTTCCCATCAAGGTAATTTCATAATGCTTAGGTTTGCCTTGATAATTACCCTACTAGAGTTAGATCTTTCCTTAGAGAATGGATATTACCATCATTGCTTCCCCTTTGTAATTCGGCTGTGGAATCCACTTTCCATATTTTTTTCGCTTGTCCCTTGGCTCGCCAAGTTTGGAGAAATTTTTTGATTTGGTGGGAACTTGAAGATGTGACTTTTAACTCCTATAACGAGTGGCTCAACTGGATTGTCAATATTCGTTTACATAAGCAATTGAAAGTGTTCCTTGAAGTATTTGTATACGTATGTGTGGTTAATTGGCGCTTCAGAAATCAATTGCTCTTTGGGAATTCTCAACCAAGGCGTGCTCTCTTATTCGATGATGTAGTTCAATTTTCTTATACGTGGTGCTCTAGTCGATCTAAGTGTAATGTTAATTGGGTCACTTGGTTAACAAAACCCAATTTATATTATCTGTAAATCTTTTTCTTACGCTCTTGCTATGTTTTAATAAATATCTCCGTTAAAAAAAACATAACAGGCATCTTTATAAGTTAAACAATTACTATGATTTTCAACTTACACACATTTATACATAGTGTACAACTTTTTAATGCATTAACACAATACACACTTGAAAATGAAAATAATTACTAGTGATAAATTATTAATACATGATCAATACACCTCATTACTTAAAAATACAATCATATATTCACATTGTAAAGCATATATCTACAAAAGCGTATGTATGATGTCCACAAAAAATGATGGTGCATATAGTTTTGAAAACCGAACCGGACCAACGGGTTCAACTGGGAACCGGAGTCACCATCGGTTCGGATAGCTAATAAAATGCGTCCGAAGACGAACCGGAGAGTGCCCGTCGGAACCGAAAAAACGGTGAGACGAGGCCTCAATCACGAAGTATCAAAATTCTTTTTATTTTTCCGGTTAATCGTTACAAGGTACCCGCCGCAACAACGCGTAAATACATACGAGTAATTATTAAAATTAAAATGCAAAGATAATGATGTTGAAAGCACAAAATTATAAAGTTAAACCATACAACTTGTAAGCAGTCGTTTTCCACTTAAAATAGTCTCACACAAAAAATGAATAGCAATTAATCAATGTTATATATTTCACAAAAGTAGTAATAAAATTTTAAAATAAGTAAAATGTTAAATAAGATACAAAATGCTCGAACTTTCTACATATGTTGGCATGGGGTATTTGAGTATATTTAGTGACTAACAGCATCTTATATTTTCTTGAACGCTCAATTAAGACGGGTTAGTTTTGTCTATTTGTGACTATTTTGTGTAACAACTAACATTTCCATTTTTATAATGACTTTTTTTTTTACATAACAAACAGAACTAGAACCTTTAAAAAAGCTTGCTACCAAACATGCCCTTAGTCTTTTAAACTTCCGTTTGATATGTTTTAAGCTTCACTTGAATATATTCTTCTCATTGGATATCTTTTAATACTTTGAAAAAGTCAAGATTTTTTCATAGAACTAGATACAGTTAATATACATTGACTGAAAAAAAAGCAAGATTGTCTAGGATTAGGATATGCATTTTAAAATTTTGAAAAGTTTGAAAAAAATACAGAGATTAAGAATATCTACCCTTGCCATGGATATCTTGTTAAAAAGTTTCGTTGGATACTGTAAAAGTTTGAAAACTTGCCATGCCATATCTATCTTGGTTTGACGAAATTTTACAAATTCTTGGAATGGTCTAGTGGTTAAGTTGCGACTACCTTGTGTAAGCGATCATGTGTTCGAGTTGAAGACATACAATGTTTTTTTTTTTTGAACGGCAATTAGAAATTTTATTAAAAAATGCTAGTAAGAAGCTAGCAAGAAAAAGACACACGCAAATCGATCCAACAGACAAAAGAAAAAAGAAACAGAATAAGTTCTAACGATACAAAACTAACAACCAAAAATCCGACGCTCTGAAATCAGAAAAGGGAGATCCCCAACGCGACCCTAAAAAAAGACCTCCCACCATGACGAAGCCGAACACTCCGTTGAAACGTACCACACATGGCGAAAGAGATCTAAACCGCATTCCTTTGTTCGTCTCTTTAATGCATTGTTAGAGAATATTTCTTTTAACATTGCCATAATAACTCCAGAATCTGTAAATCGCTTGAAATAATCTTTCCACATATTAATTTCGCGAGAGAGAACGACCCTTGAATATTCCTTTGATCTCTGTAGCTCCATCGTTTATCTGAATCTAGCCCTCGTCATAATTAGAGGAACCAACATAATCAAGCCACGTAAACAAGACTCTTTAGCAAAGTTTCATATCATAACCCGGGGCGAGTAGATGGAGAACACAATCGAGAATCATTTGCAACTTCTGGGATAATAACTTCCAAAGAGACTTTGTCATGGTTTAACATCCGCATTATCTTCAATGTATCATAACCACACCACCATCAAAAATGATCCACAAGAAGCTCACCTCCATATATTTAGACATATATTAGTTACCACCCCACATTTCCTCAGTAACATCTAGAACAATCTTCATATCTTTTCAACATCCATCGTCCAATTTCTTTTCCCATACAATCCTTACACACCCATCATCCATTTCACCAATGATCCCTTTCCTACTTCAAAGGAGTCCACCGATTTACCAGAGCGTTCATTTCGTAACCCATTTGCTCTTCTTAACATTGATCTCCCCTTCTCTTGTGACCGTTTATACTATGATTATCCGATCATTTCCCGACCCTCTGATTTCATAATCATGTTGTGAGATGGTTGTCTAGTAAGCAAAATCAGTACCATTTGTCAAACTCACAACTCTAACCTGGTATCTACCCCTATAGAAACCCATAGAACATTCGAATCCATGATTGATTTTATTTTTTGTTTTGATACATACCCTTCCATTTGGCAAATTTCATCAGCGTCTTCATCTACAAAAACCGTTTCTCCCCAAGATGCCTGCTATCTTTTTAAATGCATTAGTATCCATGCATGATGCAGCTCCCATCTCTTTCATCCAGATCATTCCTCATCGGAATGAAAAATATGGTGAAACAAGTTTTCGTTGTACAAATACAATTCCATCGCCGTATTTTTTTGAACCTTAACCTATACAATTCGTCACTTGAAGCTAATTCCAATCCAGAGCCAAGTCCCCCCATGTATTTGCACTTTGAAATCAGAAATCCCTCTTTTTTTAAAACGCATAAATATTACTTATTTAGGATGAATCATCCCTTACCTGTTGCGAACTACACTTGAAGTATCAATAATTCCAATAAATCAAGTTTTTTCGAGGGTGATATTTATTTGTTATTTCCCAAGCCAATACAACTGTTTGATCCCCCCTTCCTACATTCCAATACAAGAAAGCCAAAAAAAAATAAGAATCGTCCTCACCGTTGTGTGACTACGTGACCCGTTCCGTGGGTTTAGTGTTATTCATTGTTTCTGATGATATGATTCGGGTTGTGATTTTTGTATTCGATCGATAAGCGTGCAATTGAAGCTTAACAGATGAGACTTCCTCAACCAATCTTGTTTAATCTTCCAAATAGATTCGCTTGATCTGGGTTTTTGATGAAACTAACGAATCCGAAATCGACACCTGATTTTGATGAACTTTCCGTGCGATGTACACATCTGCAACCACTCATTGCCTATCACAAAGCTCCATAGATTTTTAGAAGACACTGTTGTTGGAAAATATTTTACAAAAATCGTGATTCGAGATGTGTTGGAGATTATTTGGAATAAGGGTGTTGGGATTTGATGAGAGACACCGTAATTTGGAGATTTAGGGTTCTTGATTTGGGGTTTTCAATTTAGGGTTCTTGAATTTTAGATATTAATAAACAAATATTGCAACTAGCATTAGAATAACTAGAGAAAACCGCTATCGGTAATTATATTAAGGGACGATATCAGAAACTGAGGAATGAATTCATGACTTATTTCATCAAAATGTTGACGTGAAGATGTCGACTTTTAGTCATTCGCTTATTTTAATCATCTAAATACTCTAATTGAGACCAACATTAAAAAGAACACATTTTAGACATCATCTCTATATCATCCAAGTCAATAGTTATCATTCACTTCTAAATATGTCGTATGCAACCTTCAGAGCGACTATATGAAAGAATCGAATCATAATTTCAAACATATACAAACGCCATTGATTAAAAGGAAATTATTAAAATATAAGACGGTGCCCATTTGAATGTGGAGATATATTTAAAAATGTTATGTTTTTGTTTTTTAAAAATGTTGCAATGTCATCATTGAGTCATCAATGAGACGAAAGTAAACGTCCTTCAACATCATTATGGTTTTCAAATCGATCAAAAATGAGGTAATTTGATGTCATATACAAATATTCAATATTCAATCCATTATTCATTATATATACATCTATTTGCACATTAATTTGATCTATCATACCTATGTTTTTTTTGAAAATTAGGGTTTGTATGTAATAACGTAATATTGTTATTGTATGCGTATAAATTAGGGCTTTTATTTGATAAATATTTTTAGTTACAATTTATATATGAAAAGCTAATGCGTATCTTTAATTTTTGTCTTTATTTGTAGGTGAATTAATACGACATGTATGATTCTATTATGCAAATCGATAAGATGAAGCGAGGTCATCGTGATAAAGATTGTATCCGAAAAGATAGGGACATGGATAAGGGTAATTAAAGAAAAGAAAGTTGTGAATGTATTTATGCAAACACAACATATGTAATCGATATTGTATAAAATTAATAAAATATAAGACGGTGCCCATTTAAATGTGGAGATATATTTAAAAATGTTATGTTTTTGTTTTTTAAAAATGTTGCCATGTCATCATTGAGTCATCAATCAGGTGGTGATGATGTGTCATAGTCTCCTCTATTATATTATATATAGTGTGGAGATTAGTAACCAACAATTTTTATCTTCTAGCTATGTGGGATAGAATTTTAAGATATAGTGTTAGAAAAGATCTCATAAAAGGGTAGTGATTTGCACACTTATTTTTTTTATTGAGACACTCATTGTACAAGTATACCGTGCACACAATAAACACTATACAACTATATTATGCATAAATTAGAGTGTCTCAATAAAAAAAAATGAGTGTGCCAATCAATTCTCATGGTAAACTTTTTTTTGAGTAAATTACATAGTTCGTCCTTGTGGATTGGGCGAAATCACTACTCTCATCCCTCGACTTTTATTTTGCATTGTAAATCCTTATAATGAAGTTTCATAACACCGTTCGTCCTTATCACTAACATGGTTTTTCTTGTGGTTTGGTCGAAATCACTATATTCATCCATCGGCTTTAGTGATAAAGACGAATGGTGTTATCAAACTTCATTATAAGGATTTACAATGCAAAAATAAAAGTCGAGGGACGAGAGTAGTGATTTCGCCCAAACCATAGGGACGAACCATGTAATTTACTCCTTTAAAAAAAAGACTTAGGCTAGATGTAATAGTGAGCACGAGAGCACCAAGTAAACCACTACCACATGACCTTTCTCTTCTAACAACAACATCATAGCTAATTTCATGTAATGAGGAGGTCGAAGATACCGCTAAAATATACCTCAGTTGTACAAATTAAATCACTCAACAACAGCAACAACATACCCAATCCTGATGAGTTTTGTGGACCCAAAAATGAGTGAAATCAAATCACTCACACAACTCATTTTTGGGCCCACGCAACCTTTCGACGACTCGGTCACAAAGTCGACCGAGTTCTTCATTTTAAGCCTCAAAGATGTGTGAGACTGGAAGAGGTGTAAAGGGTGCGACACGTCCAAAGTGGAGGTCGTTCGGATGACTGACCCACACTTGCTCCATGACCAAGCAAGAGCAAGTAGAAACCTAAATATCATTACACATAGCCTTATATTCATGAGGGAAGGACAATGCACAAGGGCGGAGCTAGGATTTTGAGTTAGAGGATGCTTCACTTGATCGCGGAGAACTTATACCTTATAGAGGTGAGATCCTACAAGAACACTATCATCTTAAATAACAATGGAACACATCATAACCCTTGATTTTCAATCCGACGGTACCTACCCCTCCTCCCATATTCCATCTTTTTTTTAAAACACGTATCTTTTAAACGGTAAATCGTCAAACTACGAAAGATACACCATCGCGACGACAATATTTTTATCTTTCGGTAGACGGGCATTTTAATATATTTTAGTAGGGCCTGAACATAAACAAACTTGTGGCCAAGACTTTAGTTCTTTTAGTTGGTTCCAAATAGGGGTGTCAAATGGGCTCACTCCACCCGAACCCGACCCAAATCCGATAAGACCTTATAGGGTCGGTTGATTCGGGTCAAAGTTAGCTTATCGGGTTTATCGGGTCAACTCGATAAACCCGACCCGATAACCCGCTATCGGGTTATCGAGTCAACCCGATAAACCCGATAAGATATAATGAAATATTAACATATCTCTAAGTTTTGAACAAAAGCTCAAAAACACAATATGTATTTCAATAAAACTGTAAACATGATAATAAGAAATAAAAAAAATGAAATGATCATTGATAAAACTTGATGTTAAAAGCAATTACGTAGTACTAACTAGTTAACAATACGAAGAAAACAAAATTGAAACTACAAAGAATATTTACCATTTGCCAAGATACTTGATTTACAAAACTTCTTGTCTGACATTTTATGTTCTCTACGTACGCTAAACTTGGCCCCAATACAATAAAATGATTGTCGCATGATATCCAATGACTTGTTTAATGGTCAGATATTTCGTATACATGAACTGTGCTTTTTTACCAAGTGATGTAGTGTAATAAACGGGATAACTAATTGAGTCTGTTGATTCTATGAATACCCAGAAGCAATTCTTCTAATTATCGTTGATTCGAAAGGAATACCGATAGTTAGGCAAAATTCTTGACAAAACTGCCAAAAATAAACTTTTCATATATTTTGGAACTGAATAGCCAGATGCATAGTACAATAGCTAAATAGGAAAATGAAACTGAAATGGGCCCTAAAAGACAAACGGGCCGAAAGTTATGCCAAAAACAAAGTTTCAAAATTCTAAAAAAAACACGAAAATGTAAATAACTCCTAAAATATAATGATTCAAGGCTCGAAACTTGTTAGGTTACCACGGCGTTCTCCTCGTTCCAAGCTTCGAAACCGGTGGTCTTGGGCCTGAAACGGATTATCTGAGCCCAAGTTATGACCTTTTGAATAAAGGGCCTTTCCGCACACGATCCTGGACTTCCAGAAATAAAATGGCCCGTTCTTCAATACTTGGGCCTGCATCACCAAGCAACCCGACAACCCGATAGACCCGACCCGATAACCCGCAACCTGATTGGCTCGAACCCGATAGACCCGATTCCTTAGAGGGTCGGGTTGCGGGTTAGTTTTTATTTTTCCAAAACCCGATAGACCCGATTTACTAACAACTAACTTGCATACTGCCCAATTGGATGTCACTGTGAGCTCGAATCACTAACAACTAACTTGCCGTTCTAAAAAAACCTGATAGACCCGACCCGATAACCCGATTTACACCCCCTAGTTCCAAATGAGATCAATAAGACTTGCAAAATCCTGGCCTTTTAAACTTTCTCATAATAAATGTACTTTAAACTCACACGTAGATGTGAAAAAGACTATGGTTGTTGTATTTGGGTAAGATTACATTAGAAGGAAATTATATATAGCTATAGATGAAGATAATATATGATGACGTATAGTAGGTATACCAAGCCTCCAGGCTCGGGCTACACTGTCATTTGGGCTTCTGGGCCCAACTTAGCAGTCATGGGCCGAAACTAAACTCAATCCTGCACTGGTCATGGCCTGGACACAGCAAAACGGACGAGGACCTAACTATAGGATACTTCCGTCCACGGTAAACACACGCGTCCGTACACACAATTACTGCGGGACCTTGCCTGACAAGGGACCCACTCCGGCCACTAACGAAATAAACGAAATATTAGGAAACCCTAATATTTCGTTCGCTTATAAAAGGGACCTCTGACACAATGAACAGTACGATTTTCTCACTCTACGGATACATACTTTCTCCCTCTACATATTTACTTACTCTCACGCCGGAGTCTACCCGTGGGGTCCGTCCCCACGGTAAGATTAACGGTTTATTTGATTGTGCATGAAATCATCTCACTTCTCTTGCTCTAGTACAAGATCCGACACTCAAATCATTCGGAGGCCCGACCCAATGGAGGATTTGAGCCCTATTCTAAACCCGACACCTATTTTGTACTAACAAGTGGCGCCATCTGTGGGACACTAACGCAACCACGTTTTCTAAAATACTCATCATGAGCACTCACGAACAGCACACCTCAACCATTCCCACGTCCGCCGTGCGGAACACTGGGGGAAGAAGTGGCCCACAAGATCTCGAGGAGCCTACGTCTGATGAGGCCCTAAGAGAATTGTGCGACAAAAACTACCACCAACTTTTGCCGCTCATCGCTGAAAAAATGCAAAAAGAAAAAGAGCAGCAAGATAAGTGTAGATCCCAATTCAATAGATCTTTCTAGCCTGTTTAAGGGTTGTAGTTAATATGAATAATCTCACACTAACCACAGGAGAAACAATGACTAAGAACACTATAAGTTATGCAGAATCTAACTTATAATGCTAAGAAGAACAATGAAGATTAATAACTAAACTTTTATATTGATAACTAACTAATAAGATTACAATGACTTGATGTCACTTAACTATGCCGTATGGGTTCCTTTTTATACACCAAGAAAACCCTAATGGGCTTTTACAAAACGCGTATGAAAAGATCATGCATATCTTTTCCTAACATATCTCATGCATATCTTATAAAAGTACAAACTATTTTATATACTAACATACTACTATCTAATCAGACTTATCATTTTGAACTGTCAGTACTAAATACATACTAGTTTACTGAACTAGTATAAACTAACGTTACTAAGTCTGAGAGTGTATACTTCCCAACAATCCTCCCCTAAACATGATTGTTGAACTTGGTTTATCTTCAGTTTTTCTTGGATGTAAACGCATGAAACTTCATGGAGGAATGTATTCACAAAACACTCTGTCAAATCCTGACTTCATATTTTTCTCTTTAGTACCGTTTTGACTCTTTAGCTTCCTTCTCAACATTCTTCTCAGCAACACATCACCATCCACTAAGTAGTGGCTTTGCAGTTTTTGGCAAACTCCGAGCCATAAACGGATTTGATATTCCGTTACCAGTAGCCGTTTGCTCTGGGATAGCCAATTCTTTATTGTTAAACAACAAGATGAATTGATAACCCCAATATATTTTAGTAAAACTATCAACTATCAACGGATTTGTTTTGTCCTTTACCCCGTTTGCTTTTGGACTAGTCAATGCTTCATTGCCATAACATGGTGCATTGATAACCATATAGTTTTTAGCAAACTATCAGCTATCAACAGATTTGAGATGTCTTTACCAAAAACTGTTTGATCTGGACTAGCCAACTCTTTACTGTGAAGCAAGGTGAGTTAAAAACCCTATAATTTTTGGTAAATTGTCAACCATGAATGGATTTGAGAAGTCTTTACCACAAGCCGTTTGTTTATGGACTAGCCAGTTCTTATGCTTGTTAAGCATGGTGAATTGATGACCATTTGTTGTGTGGTGGTTAGCCAACACCCAAACCCTTCTCACTTCCATTTACATCATTACTCTTCATCAAGCTATTGCTTAATAAATCTCACCAAATGTAGTGTAGCAGTACTTTCTTTTTCAACTTCTAATCTTAAGTCAAGCATTCTTTACAACAATTCCTTAGATAGATGATATCTTCTTTCAACTAGCATGTAGATGATTGTCCAATCCTTAAGCTCCAGTATGCAAACTCCACAAGCTTCATACAATCTCCATCTGACAATCTCCCATTCTTGTTGATTGTTCCAGAAATCACTTTGATCATTTCCTTCTATTGATGACTCCATCATGATCTTCAAGTCTCCCTAAAGAATCAACTCAATGCCTTCTAGTGTGATTTCTGAGTACTGCTTTATCACCAAGTCATATAAATGAAATAGATCTTGTATATCAAAGATATGTAGTACCTCCATTAGATAGTTAAATGCCCTGAAGTTCCCATTAGCTCTATAGACAACAAGGTAATCCATATATGGTGATGAAACCTTGTGTAACTTAGCAACAACAGATTTTGTCTCCATAACTTCACTATCTATGGTATTATCAAATGTAGTAATCCTTAGATATCTTCTATGCTCATTATCACTATCATCCTCTGGCAGTGGTCTTGGCTTTTTTCTAGCAATCATCTTTATATGACCACCTTTTCTTTTCTTTGTACCCAGCTCTGTCACTTCTTGTTCAGCAGGTACCTTTGCTATGCCTTCTTCTTTTGAAGTTTCTTGGATCACCATCTTCTCTAATCTCTTCCTTTTAGGGTCTTTAGCTTCTTTATTCATCTCCTTAATCTGGTTCTCATCCTTAGCTGAACCCATATCAATGAAATCTTCATCTGACCTTTTTATTCTTTCATACAGGACTTATATTTCTTCAAACTTCTTGTTCTTCAAATCAGAATGCTTGTAGTTTCCTACATGCTTCAAGTAGGTCATTATTTAATTTCTTAGCTGATTCTTTGTGGGTGGTTTGTTCCTGATAGCTTCAGACCTTTGTTGAGCAAGGAATTTTCTTCGAGCAGCAATTGTATCATGAAGGAATTTTGCTCTTTCTTCTACTGTGAACTACTCTCTCTCCTCTTCTTGAAGCCTTACAGCTAGAAGTCTATTAACTTCAATTCTTGCCTGTATATCATCATAGTTTCTTATGAGAGCATTCTTTGTAGCTTCTTCCTTAGCTAATCTTTTCCTTTCCTCTTCAGCTTCCCATTCTTCTTGAATCGTTTTAACCACCTCTTCATCATTAGTAAGCTGTTTAAACTTCTTTTCAGCTGTAGTGATGTCTTTTGATTAAGTGTCAGATTCATCAGATTTATCTTCTTCAATCCTTTTCTTGCCTTTGTCTTTAGGATCAATCTTGGGAAGAGGCTCCAGTGTCAATACTGATCTTGTTGAGGTAGGCCTAGGTCTCTTAATTTCTTCAACATCTCTAAGCTCTACTCCTTTTTCTTTTTCCTTAAGCTTTTCCTTGTTTTGACTAATTGTGATAAGGACTTGTGTAATGGTCTCATCATCACCAAAAATTGCTGAAGTAGGTGCTGAAGTTGTTGTTGGAGATGTTTGAGTAGCAGTTTCTCTTAAATCTTTCTCTTTCTTCTCAGCAGTACCTTTATCTTGCCCATCGGTACTAACATTTGCTCTGTCGGTGACTTCACTTTGCTGGTCGGTACTAACTTCATGCTTGTCGGTACTAACTTTATGCTTGTCAATACTAACTTTATCTTCAGTACTTACACCCTCTTCTTTGTAAGCATCAGTCTCCATGTAGTCCATTCTATCAAAATCATCAATTGCTTGATCCTTATGCATAGATGGTTCAGCTTTGGAAGTTGATTTGACAGTTATTCTCCCCTGTATGGATACACTCCTCCTCTGCTTTTGCTGTTTCTTGATCTTAACAGCCCTAAGCCAAGCTTTGTGATGACAAATAAAAGGGCTGGCTTGCTTCTTTAACTTCTTTACTTAAGACTTCAAAGCTTTGATCTCTGCAGCCTGAGTAGTGACCTGTGTACACAATGAAAGATAGAGATCATATACACTTTGGAGAGTCAGGCCACCCTCATTCCCTGATATGGATGTATCACTCGATGACTGACCTCCTTGATTCCCACCAGAACCCTCTGGAAGAGGATCAGGAATAGGTATAGAAGGTTCGGAACTCGGTTACAAGGATGGCTGATATCCCTTCAATACCTCCTATATGGGAGGACATCGCAAGCTGAATTGAGCCTATTTCAAACACCAAGTCTACCATGAGTATAGTGGGTTGTCTAGTCCTTGCTGCTACGTCGTACTATGTGTGGCAAGAGAGGTATAATCGAATCTTTGCTAAAGGGGAAAGTCGGGTGGAGAAGTTGTGTGACTCGATTCTCAAAGTGGTTCGCCTAAAGTTGACTACTATTCGTTTCAAGTCTAGTTCTCGTGTTGATTAAATGAGGAAGACGTGGAAGATCCAAAGCTTGGACAATAGCCCAACGTAGCCTGCATGGTTGAAGCCAAGAACAATGCTTGTGAGTTTTTTTTGTATGGTTATTTATTTTTCTCACATATTGTTCTTGTCTAGTGGTGTATTTTTAGTTGTCATGAATTGAGTATGTTTTAATCATGGTTGGTTGTGCTGATTAGCGTGGGATAAATAGAGGTTCATCCCTCACTTTTTTATTTGTATGTATCTTTTTTGTCATTAATATTTTCACCGGGTACAACTCTTTACCAAAAAAATAATTCTTTCACTATGTTATTGTTGATATTTGTTCATTTTATGCAAAATATATAGTTGAAATAGCTCCTTATTCGAGTTGATATAATTTGCATTGGTTTACTCGATTGTTTGAGTTTGGTATGAATTTCTTGCTTGTGATGGATCTAGAGGTGGAAGTGTTCGAGATGGTTTTGGTGGTTTAGGTTTGATGTTTTTTTGCCGCAATTTCCCTGTTTAAATTATATATGGCACACTGGTACAATGAAAGATAGAGATCATATACACTTTGGAGAGTCAGGCCACCCTCATTCCCTGATATGGATGTATCACTCGATGACTGACCTCCTTGATTCCCACCAGAACCCTCTGGAAGAGGATCAGGAATAGGTATAGAAGGTTCGGAACTCGGTTACAAGGATGGCTGATATCCCTTCAATACCTCCTATATGGGAGGACATCGCAAGCTGAATTGAGCCTATTTCAAACACCAAGTCTAACCAAATCGAGTATAATATGGGTTGTCTATTCCTTGCTTCTGCTTATCGCGTAACTAAGTGTGGGCAAGAGAGGTTAATCTACATTTTTTCTTTGCTAAAGGGGAAAGTCGGGTGGAGAAGTTGTGTGACTCGATTCTCAAAGTGGTTCGCCTAAAGTTGACTACTATTCGTTTCAAGTCTAGTTCTCGTGTTGATTAAATGAGGAAGACGTGGAAGATCCAAAGCTTGGACAATAGCCCAACGTAGCCTGCATGGTTGAAGCCAAGAACAATGCTTGTGAGTTTTTTTTGTATGGTTATTTATTTTTCTCACAAATTTTCTTGTTATGGTTGTATTTTTTATAGTCCATGAAATTGAGTATGTTTTATTAATCAAGGTTGGTTTGTGCTATTAGCGGGGATAAAATAGAGTTCATCCCCTCACTTTTTTTATTTGTATGTATCTTTTTTGTCATTAATATTTTCACCGGGTACAACTCTTTACCAAAAAAATAATTCTTTCACTATGTTATTGTTGATATTTGTTCATTTTATGCAAAATATATAGTTGAAATAGCTCCTTATTCGAGTTGATATAATTTGCATTGGTTTACTCGATTGTTTGAGTTTGGTATGAATTTCTTGCTTGTGATGGATCTAGAGGTGGAAGTGTTCGAGATGGTTTTGGTGGTTTAGGTTTGATGTTTTTTTGCCGCAATTTCCCTGTTGTAAATAATATATTGCACACTGGTACAATGACCCCCCCCCCCCCCCCCCACCCCGTTTGAGTTTGGTATGAATTTCTTGCTTGTGATGGATCTAGAGGTGGAAGTGTTCGAGATGGTTTTGGTGGTTTAGGTTTGATGTTTTTTTGCCGCAATTTCCCTGTTTAAATTATATATGGCACACTGGTACAATGACCCCCCCCCCCCCCCCCAACCCCCCCCCCCCCCGGTTGTAAAGTGGAATGAACATCGCTACTCCTGCCAGCAATACCATGACGTCTATTCAATCAGCTAACCAATAAAGATGGAAATTTTTTCGTTGATAAGGAAATCCAGTATTTACCAATTGTATCGATTCTCACCCTAATACACTTCTACATCCAATATTCTAATTCTATGTTTTAAATTTTTTCACTATTATTTTTTTAATAGTTGCTCATTTTTTTGCAAAATATATTCTTGAAATAGTTTAATTTTGTTATTTTGGGTTTGGTATGGATTTCGTGTTTGTGATATAAGTCTTAGAGTTTAATGTTTTTCGCCCACGATTTCCCTATTTAAATTATATTGTATAACTTAAGATGCCACATTTTAACCGAGATGAATAAAATTAGAAGGGATCTTTTAGCCTGAAAGTCTCCTTACCTTGAAGTTACAAAGGCTAATAATTTCAAAGTTATGAACTACTTTACATTATTCACATTTTCTAAAATTATTTTATTTAATGTAAAATGAAATGACTTATGTGATAAATGATAACTTAAGTGGGTATGACTTATTTATTATTGAAAAAAGAGATGAAAAAACAACGATTTTATTGTATAATTATATCTAGTTGGTTGTTTGACAAGGGATGCTTGGAGAAACACGACGATATTCCTTGGATACGAAGAACAAACTCGCACATCATTGTGTGAAAGTCTCTGAAGGCTAGCCAAAAAATATTAAAACAGGGATGTTTCATTGCCTTGCTATGATAAAGACACAAGGATATTTGGTACGAGCGAATCGCAGAATTGCATAAATCACTGGTAAAGATAATAGTTTGAGAGAAAAAAAATAAATTCTACTGTTTGGTATGAATAAAGAATCAAGCAAAGAATGAAAGTTTAAGAAATGAAAACATACTTCCACTACAATGTTCTGATTAGATAGTAATCATAATATGAATAAAAGATCATGTTTGGATATATGTGGGGTGCCCGGAATAAGAAAAGTATGAATAAAACGAAATTTAAAGCGCAATCATCCTAATTGTATTAGTCCGATAACCAAACATATTTAGTCTCTATTTGTTTCTTTATTTTTGCCACCTTTCTATACATAGCAAGATTCATCTCGTATTCTTTATCAGATTCGTGTTTCAAAAAAGTATCAATAAAAGCACGACTCTCTTGTAGAATATCATTGCATTTCTCGTATACTTTTCTCAGATCGTCTTTAGCGGTGCTTGCATTGTCAAATTGCACGGCTAACTCCATAATCGCTTTCTGACGAACGATATCTTCGTCCATAAGTTTTTGAACCAAAGCTTGGATTTCATCGATGGTGTGTGAAAGTGAACAAGTCATAAGGAATGTGAGAGTTTTGTTTAAAAATGGAAGAGTTGTGTATAAAAATAGATGAAATAGCGGGTATTTATACGTTAAAAAGGGTTTTTTAAATGGAACAGATAAAAAACTTAGGGACCCACCATTTGTAACTCACTGAGGTGAGTGGCTCATCTTATTAACGCCAAGTCGCGCATGACTTTTCTAGGGCGGGATGGGACTCACCTCGGTGAGTTGCAAAAATTTCAGTGAGTTGCAATCCATTCCATCCAGCCTTATATTTTTCTAATTAAGTACATTTAAAAAGAAAAAATAATAATTAAAAAATAGTTACTTAATAATGAATGATTTGTTCAAAAACACGAGAGTCCTACTTAAAGTTTGTTTGAAAATATGTTATACTTATTACTTTTTGTTATTGTGTGTATTGAACTTTTTTTTCTTATTGTGTGTATTGGATTTTTCAAATTTCGATTAGTTCGTGTATTTTGTGACTATTTGACCTTATTTTTTTACAAATTTTGAAGGGTAGAATGGTCATTTGACATGGCAGAATAGTCAGAAACTACACACAATGATTGAAATTTAGAAGTTTAATACACACAATAAGAAAAAAAAAGTTTAGTACACACAACAAAAAAAAGTCTTCACTTGAAGTTTCGCTTTATTATATAAAAGATTTATAAAAACTAGACGAATACCAGTGAAAGCGACGGTGTATAACGGTAAATAATTATACATTCGAACTTTGGTTTTGGTGTGACCCTAAATGCACCACTTACGGGTTCAATTGGTAGTTATTGCGAGAAAAAAAAGTGTATAGGTTATAAATGAAAAATTATAATAGTTTGAGAATTTGGAGATTAAACGCTATTTAAGTTTTCTTACCATATATAATTTTTCGTACATTTCAACATTAGACGAGTTCATTCAGAGTACACCATTAGATATAGATTAGACGAGTACTCGTGCATAACAACTGAGATTTTATAATGATAAAAAACATTTACAGGTTATAAACAAAAAGAAAATAATGAAAAGTTTGAGAATTAACCGCTATTTAAACAACTAGACGAGCACCCGTGCATAGCAACAAGCGGCAAATAGTTGTTATGTGTTATAAACGAAAAATGATAAAAGTTTTAGGATTTGAGGGATTGAACATAATGTTTTGAAACCCGGTTCGACTCGATTGGTTATTGAACCGTTTCCGGATGAAAAAGGTTTTTATATTTTCTAAACCCGGTGGTCAAACTAGAATCCAATGACTCGACCATTAAAGACTGGACTTTCAAAACATTGACTAAACATTCGGTGTTATAGTCGGTGTCCCCTATAGTATCGCAGAAAACTGATATAATCTATCGCAGAAAACTCACCGGTAAACTTTTTCTTTTAAGTTTTTTTTATTTTCATATTATCTTCGTCGATTACGTTATTATTATTGATTGATTGCAGATATAATATAATACAGGATGGTTGTCGATTACTTTATTATTATTGGTCGATTACGTTATTATTTATCTACTTTTTTTTAAATGTTGTTGCTATCGATTGGTTATGTTTTATTGGTATATATAAGTTGATTTTGTTTGTTTTATGTGGATCAATTTTTTGATTATTTTTTGGATTTTGTGTGTTGATTTTGCTGATAATGAATGATGTTTAGGTTTAGGTTGATTGGTTTATAGATGATAAGATAACATTCTTTTACCGCTACGTTTAATGACTACTTTTCGTTATTCAAACATATGTATTTTAATATCTATATGTTTTTTGGTTGTTGAAATATGTTATTCTTGTTATTATTATTATTGTTATGTTTTTCTTACATTTTTATTTGTTATCAGACAATGTCGACTTGTACATCATCAGGAAGACCACGGGTTCTAAGTGAAGAAATAGAATATCTTCTTAATGAATCTCTGTGCCACAGTTTTCCTGATTTAGGTAACATTGCTGATTTTTTTCCAGTGTTAGGGGCTAATCTTGAAAAGTATGGTGATGATTACGCAAGGTATGTATATAGTAATTTACTTTCTTTCTTTGGTAATTTAATCTGATTCATTTAATACTTTTGAATGATGAGAAACTTACATTTGCTAATTACTATAGCCCTAGTGTCGTCATGGTATGCAACTACTTAAGAGCCCAAGATCCATATCTTTTTTGTAAAAGAGGAACAGAAGATATTGCAAAGGTAAATTATCATGTGAAACATGCTGATTTTTTTTTATTGTAATTATATGTTTAGGTGTGATTTTTTTTTATTGTAGGTCATCATGAATAATTTTCGGAATTCTGAGATGGTACAACAAGTCTCTTTACGCAGCGGTTATCTTGTATCTTTCAAGTTATCATGGGAATGGATGGCTAAGGTATTCTCTTTTTCTCTTCTTTTCCCGACTCACATGTTCAAATTCTCACCTAGATTCTTCTTTTCTACAACTTTTTCTTTGCAGAGGATTCAGAACATGTTAAATGATGGTATATATACATGGGCACCAATATATGGTGGTTTGAGAAGGGCAATAGTAGAATTCCCCACATGGGATATGGACTCGAATATGCATGCCGATGTTTTTCGATCTCGATATATCAGAGACATGTTAGTTCGTATGTTTGAGTATTCACGAGTTGATGTGAGCTTAAATGTGAACCATGGCTCAAGCCGCAAGCGTGTCTTTGATGAGGTATATATGTTGCTGTTTGAATGTTTGTTTATTTAATTGTTTCTTCTTCTTATTATTATAAATTATAAATATATGTGTATATGTATGAAATTAGATTTATATAATTTAGGCTTATTTTGCAGAATATGGTTCAAAAATTCTTTATAGTAGAACAAGGGGAGTTTAAAGAGAGAGGAAAGCATGGACATCCTCTTTTTGTTGGGAGGGCAGGAGGACGAGGTTGTAGTATGAATGTTGATATAGATCTCAGACGTTTGTGGTACTTTACTTGCTGAGTTTGCAATTTAACTATTTTATTAAAATTTGTGGATGCCTCTTTAAACACATACATTTCCACTAATGATATTTGTAGGTCTTCAATCATGGAAGAACACGCAGACTTAATACTATATATCACACCTGTACGGCTACGAGGGTATGTGGAAAAGTGCATCACTGTAAGTAACTTTCACACAACAGCTTAACTTAACTGATAACATGTTCAAAAATAAAAGAAATCGAGTAGTACTGATTTTTTTTTCCCAGGCTGCTAAAGATGTAAAGTGGGTCAAAGATGATGGGAAATGTCAAATATCATGTTGTGCGTACCAGACTTCCATTAATGAAAAAGGGAAGCTGGCTTGTCTATTAGACGAATTTAGAAATTATTCTGAAGCTGGCTCCCTTGTGGAAATAGGTATAGATATTGTTCATTTATTATGTATTTTTTTTTTAAAAATGTGAATGCTCAACTTATTTTATTGCGATATCATTTAACTTCCTTTGATAAAGCAATTTAAGCTTTCAACCCCTTCGACATGTTTCGTTTTTACTTAAAACTTGTATCTTATTCTTAACCCATTAGATATAAAACATGTCCCAAGTCCTTTTCTATTTTAATGCGATTGATTTAAAATAACTAAGCCATATTTTTCTTTTTATCAGGCAAGGCTGCGGGGTATACTTGTACTGCTGAATCATTTTTTGAAAGTGCGCTTAGGTACTGCTTTTGTTATGGTTTTTACCCTTACTGAACTTCATAATCATCGATAGTACTCGGATTTTTATTTACAAATTTTTTTATGTTGAATTCAGCTGTGCAACATAAGCTATTTCCTTTGTTTCATAAAACGAGACACCCTACTCTTAGGTCGAGTTTCGTACTTATATTTAACGCTCTGCGTATTTGTTCTTAACAGGTATACTTACTTGAAAACTCCGCGACGGGTTGATGTTTCATTTAGTCTTGACGAGATGCTTGATGTAAAGGTATTCTTATGATGTTCTTTCATTCTATTATTACTAGTGATATTATATATTTAGAATACCCTATCGGTTTGAAATCTTTACACGGACCTTGGTTTTGATTTGCTCAAATTTTCTAATAAATAGGGAAATACTCTTGTATATCTACTAAATATACAAGCTTTTATTCGTTCAATTATAGAGACTCCTCGCAGAGGCACGTTCAAGCTAACAAAGGTACGACTTTCTTTTCGTTTCAATATTGTTACAACTTTCTCATCCTGGCCCTAATTTATTATTGCTTTCTTGTGTTTGGCCCCAACAGGCCTTGGTTGCTAAAGAACGTGAGTTGGGATTACATATAGTCCGATTTACTGATGTAAGATGAATATTAATAAAGTTTTACTACTTCATTGAACGTACAAAACCTTAGTTTATAGTTATAAAAGCTTAGCTTTTTGAATCGAGCATGATTATTAAATATACAGGTTATTGAAGAGGCTTGTCTAAGGGTCTCAGCACATATGGTCTGTGAGTACCTGTACGATTTATGTAAGAAATTTATGAGCTGCTACGGCGAGGTATATTTACTTGCATATGCTTTTTCTAAATGAAATTTTTGCTTCTCATAAGGCTGATTTCCATAGAGTTTATTTGATTTTTTAAAAAAATAAAAAGGCAAATGAGTATTTTTTTGTCCTAGTAAATAATTTTGAAAGAGGCAGATCATTGATATAGAGTTGCCAAATGCTTTCTTTCATACAATATTGATTTGAATTTTTGGTTATCTTAAACCAGGTTAATTTTATAAAAGCTAATTTGATTTTTTAAGAGAAGTGGTTATTTTGGCAGGTTCAGCATGTTGAGACCGGATTATTGTTGTGTAAGGCAACTGCAGTCGTAATGCAAAACTGCTTTCATCTTTTGTGTATCAATCTGGTAGGCTTTCATCTAGTAATTGTTTTTTAATTTGGTTTTTGGGTCGGGTTCCCGGATATCGTGTTATGCGGCTCTTTAGTTTATGGAGTTCACTTTTTCTGTGTGAAAGCCTGGGTGTATTACGATAACATTAAAACTCAGTACCATACTAATTGAATTGAATCAGTTCATTTGTAAATAATTAATTTGCTATGAAGAAGTAAAGTATAAAAAGGATCCTTTTTTTTTTTTCAAAAACCAAGTCAGGTGATTGTGTGTTGTTTTGATTGGGGATATGGTAGCACATGAATCATTTATCCTATGACTATGTCGTAGTGTCTAAGCCAACAACAACCCGTTAGATAAATTACCATAAATCTATATCGTATAAATCGTGAAGTTCTATGGACTACATGTGTCCATACACTATTCGTGGGGTCAATCTTAAATGTAGCAACTTGATTATAAAGTTTACTTTCTTCTTTCGCAGCATTGCGCACCCAATCGCGCATCCCTTGGAGTTCGACGACCACTACGAGGGTTAGAAGAATTCCTATCCTCAAAAGAAGGAAAATTGGCTACTGTGAATTGTTTCATTCCTTGGCCTGTTTCTAAAGCCAGGTAATGGATATTTCTATGCTAAGTTTATTTCAATTCATGCGATTTTAGTAAAATATGTGGTTGTTTGCATAAAAATATATGGTTGTTTGCATAAAGTATTGTACCTTCTCATTTTGTGTAACACCCCGCCTCGAATGTCACATTTACGGAACCAAAACAATTGCAAGCGGAAGACTTTACTAAAAAAATGGGTTGGCAAAATTCCACTAGTTACTAATTTGTAATAAGTAATTAAACAATCTTTATCAATTTTCTTAGTTTTTAAAGACTAGTTTTAGGGTATTATTGGTTTTGAAATATTTTTAACAATATTCCTCTACAGTTTATTTAAATGGTATGTTTGATGTCAAAATGTGAAGTATATAATTATATATGCCTTTGCTTTTGTGGTTGGATCTGAAGATTAGTATGTGCTAAGAGTTAAAATTGAACGAACGGAAGTAAGTTAGCGAAAGGTGATCTTGGTGTATTTTTCCGAATCGGGTTGGGCTTCAAGATCCTCATTACGGGCCGTTTTCTTCTTTCGAGCACAAATGGAAATCTCTCTCCACTTCTTGGGCAATACTTTCAAAAAATAAAATCTACCAAGCATCTGAACATTACATTTCGTGGTCATTATCTCACCCAATTTGTCATGATACCATATAATATGTGTCTTGCACCATGTTAACAAGTGCTTTTCATCCTTATACATAACCATTGAAAACCAAACGATTTCTTGATGTCATTATCAATGTCATCAATAGGTTCAATGCATCTTTTCTTCTTTCCTCTTTAGGGGATATAAAAATTATGATTATGCATTGTTGATTTGTTACCTATGCTTACTGTTTCGTTTTTTATCAGGTGTGAAAATCCCAGGTTTGAGATGTTTTCCATGTTTGTGACCATTTTTTCTGATTTTCAAGAGGGTAATCTGTGTGGCCACATTAGAGTATCAGATGCATATGGAATAGTGCCAGATGGGTGGGTGACATTGTTTGCGGATGAAATCGGACATGTATGTTATTATAAGCGTTGTTGGTGTGATCCATCGAGAATAAAAAACGACTCATTTATATGGTTTGGCAATCCCAGCTCGCGCCATGCAGTGGCATTCTCTTCCTCTATTGAGATTCATATGGATCTCACGATTACTACTCAGAAGGAGAAGGATTGTAAGGATGCTTGTTATGAAATCTATATTGAGTCTGAGCAGAAGTTGTCTTTTTGGGAAGAGCAAAACAAAACTAAGTGCGACACCTTGTCCTATGAATCTAACGATGGGATACTACAGATTCACTACATCCTCTTAAGGGATGCAGTAGACACCACCATGGAATTTAGGTTTGAGTCGCACGTTCCCAATTTAATTGGTTTTAAAGTACACGGGCACGTGTTCGCTTACTATGGTGATGGTGTGTTGGATGAGAAACATCGTTGTATGCAAATGTTCTACGAAGCAGTCATCTTCCAAACTGACGGTGCATATGTATTAGCCGGTGAAAAACTTCAACTGCAGAGGTCGGTCCTTTCCGTACCCGCCAACGGCTGCCTGATGATTAAAGCTTTTTTGAAAGATGTTAAATCGGGAGAAGTGATTGTCGATACAACACACGAGTATCGTGCGATACCAACTGGTATTAGCGAGTGGAAAATGCCAGTGCCAGCCAAAAATGGAAAAAATGGCGGAAAAGGCGAAAAAGGCGAAAAAGGCACCTTCTATTTTACTGTGAATTGGAGCAGAGGTCCCGGTATCATCAGTTAAGGTATAAATTGTACCCTCCTGATTGAAGTCTCTCTCTCTATATATATATATACACACACATATACATATACATACATAGGATAAAGATCAAATAAAAAGATAAATATTCATGAGAAGGATAAAAAAGAATACATATATGTATACATATATATATATATATATATATATATATATATATATATATATATATATATATATATATATATAT